>JAPKLY010000025.1:1028469-1054434 GCA_026898435.1 Prunella vulgaris | reverse complement strand
TTTTTTTGGATGCCAATTCGCTGAGCAAATTTGGAGAGAGATATTCAAGTGGATTAAGTGCACAGCTTTGGCCCAGGCCCCATTAAATGAACATTTGTTAAGTTTCAGCATGACGTTTGGCAATGGTAAACACAAGAGAGTAGGTGCGACAGTTTGGAGCTGCATAATATGGACAATTTGGAATTATAGAAATGAGGCGACTTTCAACAACACATCTGTCTCAGTGCATAAGGCTTGTGATGAAATTAAAGGAAGATTATGGTCTTGGTTTTCAGTTAAATTTAACGAGTTCAAGTCTTTAGTCTTCAGTAGTTGGTTAGATGATCCCTTATCTTGTTGCGGAGTGCTTAAAAATAAAGAGGAACTTAGTAAAAACTATCTTGTGTATGTGGCTGAGGTGATTGAAAGTGAACATTGTTCGTGAATCTTGTAAGGGTTGGAGTACCCCTTGTACTCAATATGAATACAATTCCTTTTCTGTTCAAAAAAAAAAAAACCAGAGCCACTGTGTGCATACAATGCTGGTTGCTTCTCTTCCTTTAAAAACCATCCAATGTAGTTGCTCTTTTTATTGTAAAATCAAGCAATATGGACTATTCCTTCATTGAGATAAATATATATATATATATATATATATATATATATATATATATAATGAGTTATTATTTAGAAAATTGAGCAAATCACAGATTCAATCAATTATCAAGGAAGCTTCGATAACTGCACTTTATCCTACACATGTTCAGTCAATTATCAAGAAAGACTCGATTACTATAATTTAGCCTACGAAATATTTTTAGGGTATATGAGATAAAAAAAAATTAACGGCATGTGGTAACAAAAAGGCCAAAAAGATCTGATCCAAATATATCAGTATCAACTTTAGGCTAATCAAATTTTCAGTTACCCGGCCATGTCCATTGATTCTATACAATAGAATGAAGTCTCAACCAAGCAGGACATGGAACTTTGTGAAAAACATAGAATCATACCTTCTCATAAAAAAATCATCCAATGTGGTTGCTCTTTATTTGTAAAATTCAGAAAATTGAGCAAATCACAGTATCAAGGAAGCTTTGATAATTGTACTTTAGCCTACACATGTTCAGTCAATTATCAAGAAACTCTTGATTACTATAATTTAGCCTACGAAATATTTTCAAGGTATATGAGTTTAAAAAATTTAACAGCATGTGGTAACAAATAGGCCAAAAAGATCTTATCCAAATATATCAACTTCAACTTTAGGCTAATCAAATTTTCAATTACCCATGTCCAGTTATTCTATGCAATAGAATGAAGTCTCAACCATAGCAGGACATGAAAATTTGTGAAAAGCACAGGATCATACATTCTCCACTTCTAACATGAAATAATAGTTCAGGACATGAAAATTTGTCAAAAGCATAGGATCATACCTTCTCATCTTCTAACATGGAATGAAAGTTCTAGTTGCATGTTGTAGAGATTTCAATGCGTTATTCCTATTTCAGAAAGATTCTAACTCTTCCTGGAATACATTAGCCATACACAGATAGCGAGAAATATAATAATATATAAGTCAAAAAATATTGGCATGGACAACATAATCAAATATGAAACTTCAAGGCTATGTTAGTGATACATAAGCAATCTACCAAGACTCACTCAAAAATTGAGAACTTGTAGATGATAAAATATTCTATCAAGTTCAAGAATGAAGAAATAATAAATGGTTTCAGAGTGTTATACATACAAAAGTCAAATTAAAATAGGAACCAATTTAAGGTTAGCTTAAACAACCGAAACTTCAAATCAGAAAACCAGAGTAATTCCTAATTCATCATATACCAGTGGATATCCCTATATTTAATTTTCCAAGTCACAAAAGTAGTATACATTTCATGCTAGCAGGGAAAAATCTACCATCAACAACCAGAGCATATGCCCTTTGGGCTTGCATAACAGTCTAGTGAGCATGTAGCAATGCCATAGATACATTATTATAGTAATACAAAATTACAAAGATAAACATTTTACTATTTAATACCCATTCTCTAGGTCCCTCACCCTGATAGGTAGTAGAAAAAATAAGATTATAAGGAAAATATCAGGAGGGTGGGGGTGGAAAAGGAACTATGGAACAAACGAACCACAAATTAATCATTGTAGCAGGACATTATTCTCTATGAAAATAAACATATAAAAAAATTAAATGTTCATGGATACACTCATAGGAACATTACTCACTACAAGAGATAAATGACATTCTCCATAGCGCAGAGAATTATGGACAATAATGAGATTTCATCTCCCTGCAAGAAAAATGTAAACCAATAATTTAAGATTTTTTTTTTCAGAATCCATCAACAGAAAGTGTTTGTTAATAGAATTGGGAAAAAAAAAGCAGAATAAAGAATAAGAACTTCTGGATTAACTATACATATGTGAGGCCAGTAGCCCTCTAGTGTCCACTGTGGCATCTCTGCTAGCTGTTTCAAAGAATTAATATTCTCAAATGTGCCATACTTGTGGATCTATCTAAGCATGAAAATTACTCACTGCAAGAGATAAACGGCAATCTCCATAGTCAAGAGAGTCATAGACAATAATGAGATCTTCATCTCCCTGCAATTGAAATGTAAAGCAATAATTTTTGCAGAAGATGTATAAAATGTTATGGTAGCATATCAGTTTTCACAAATTAGCTTTCCCTTGATATTTTTTAGCATGGAACCATAAATCTCATTAAAGTATAGTAAAATCATTCTCAATAGAGCATCAGTAACATCTTTCGAATAACAATTCCAGAAAAATACAGGAGCTAATCTACATCAAAATTAGATATAAAAAGAAGTTGTGATGCAGGAGAGGCCAACATATATGAAGTAGAATTGGACCCAATAGAGAAAGCCCGATTTTAAACATCTCACTGAACTTTTGATACCTTTGCAGTATCTCGTGGGACTGTCAAAGCTTCAACAGGGATGAATAGTTTTAGGTTGGGATTGAATCATGTTCATCCATACGAAGCAGCTCCTGCAAGTAAAAAAAAAAACTAATCTAATTCAACAAAATAGATTGATCTAAAATTCACCCAATTACGGACTCTTGCACAATCATTTGTAGCAACTAACAAACATAAATAATGGAGTTTTCATGTTATTGGTAAAATATTTACCTCTAGCGGATCAGTTTTCCCTCCAACTCCACCATCACTGGAGCATTCATGCTGAAAACACACGCATCCAGAGTCACTAAAAATTGTACTTGTATCTTTATGGTTGGTTTTAATATATTTTCTTTTCCTGATAAAAAAAACTAATAACTCGATCATAAAAAATTAAGCACAACTTCAAAACTAAAGCGTGAGAACAATTCAAAATCCAAACCTAATCTATAGAGCATGCGTGCCAAGAATCTCGTCTGCTCGTACTTTTCCATATACTTAGACATCTTCCTCGGGCGCTCAACAGACACTGTCACCTCTTTCTCATCGTCATCCCTTTCAACTGGATCAGGGACATTTGCTTTAGGAACTTATTCTCCACTTCTGCCCCTTTCCTCTCAATCATATAATAAACCCACAAAATAAAAAATAATTGTGCCAATAGGGTTTCGATGAACTATTATTACGTAAAAATTACAGAAAATAATAGACATACATCAATATAGGGTTCCAGCAGCTCATCCTTGTACCTAAAAATAAGAATCAATGAAGAAAAGAAAGACTAAACCCAAATTAGGAAATATCACTCAAGCTTATTACCGTCAATCAATTGGGAGTTGAAGTCGCATTCTTGGGTAGTCGTGGCCGACGATCCGATGGTGTAGGTACCCTTTGTTTACAGCCTGTTAAACCCCAGCAGGAAAAATCAATCGAAAATCCAATCACCAAAAACCAGTTCATACGAATTAACATTGAAGACATAAAAGATCACATTACATTTGGATAAGTAAATTAGAGATAATGGTTAAAGGGAGATGGAGGGACGTACGAAGATCCGTGGTCGCCTCGAGATTGGTCGGGGAGGTAGAAATTTGGGGTGAGGCTTTGAAACGGGAGCGGACCAAAACAGCATGGAGTGCTGGCCATACTACGATGTCGTTTTAGTGAAGCAATTATATTTTTTTATTTTATGTTCCACATGTAAAAAAAAACTGATTTACTAAAACGGCATTGTTGCATAGCCCAGCACTCCCTGCTGGTTTGGACGCTCAATAGAGAATTTGCTCCTGTAATCGCACATAGCGGGAGTAAACCTGTCCCAAAATGTTTCTCATATGTAAGCTACTTTTAGACAAGGCTGTAAATGACGCTTGGTGATCGTGTGCCAAGCGTCAAAGTGGCCTAGGCGGCGTCTAGATTTTTTTATTTTTTATTTTTTTTAAATATATATTAATAAAAATGTATATTATACAATAATTTACTATCTCCGTCCCGCTATAAGTTGTTCGTTGCTTTTGTGCACACGAATTAAGGTAAAGTGAAATAGTAACTGGTTTGATAGAAAAAGTATAAGTGATGTGATAGACAAAGTGAAAAAGTATAAGTGATGTGATGGAGAAAAGTGAAAAAGTAATGGAAATAGTGTAAAAAGTATTGAAAATAATAATAAAGAAGTGAATAGTAGTTTCCAAAAAAAGTAAAAAAATAATGAGCAATATATAATGGGACAGATGAAAATGGCAACATGAGCAACTTATAGTGGGACGAAGGGAGTATAAATTTAAAATATAATTAATACCCAAATGCATTTTCACAAGGCCGTCATTTCCGCCTATTCCATATGGCTGCCAAGACCGCCAAGCTGGGAACTAATACCCTAACAGTTTTTCTCTGTCGATTTGCACTAGGCGTCGATCGTTGGGACCGCCAAGTGCCTAGACAGGGGCTTAGGCGGTCTTAGCGGGGGCCATTTGCATCATTGCTTTTAGATATAGTATAGATTAGGAGGAATGATGGATTCATTTTCAGTTTCTTTTTCATTTCAAACATTCTTTTTCCAAATTATCCAATCACACCCTTCAAATCTATATTTTTTGCATTTCGTGGTTTACTTGGGTGGTGTAGGATATGTTTTTGAAATTTTACTCACTCTTGAGAAATGATATTAATTAATTTTTTATTAAAATTAAAAGTGTTGATTGTTTGAAAAATAAAATAATTTAAGACTTAGTTAAAAAAGTAACGTGTATGCAATAAAAAAAAATTAACTTTATTAATAATGAGATAGTTATTTGCAGGGATAGTTATCATAAAATAGATTTTCGAGAATCCATCCACCTTGAAAAAGTAATTAAAAAAGTGATTGCAAATATTACAGAATTGTTTTTTTTTTCAAAATTAAATTCTATTTATAAATTAGAGTTTGCAAACATTCACTTAGTGTCATTCTGGGTCCAAGCAATTTAGGTCATTAGATCTAACCTCTTGAACCATTGAAATATTTTATTAATTTTTGAAAAAAAAAAACTTGTGTGAGGCAAAAAAGAAATAGTAATAAGTTAATAGTTATATGTGATAATATATTTAAGAAAAGTGATGGACACTTTAAATAAGAATATTACTCCTTATGTCCCATAGTTATATTCTGCATTACTGTTAGTATTGAATTTAAGAAAAGAGTTGTTTATTAATATTTAAAGTGATAAAATGATCATTTTAATTTTATTTGTAAACGTTAGTCGTGTATAATGAATATGAAGAATATAATATTAAAAAATAATATTACATCCGTTCATGAAATTATCTTTCAATTTCCATTTTTGTTTGTCCACAACTTTTTTTCCTTCCTTATTTAGTAACAATCTATACTCACAAATAAATGTTTGTGCCTCACAACATCTCCATTTTTTCCTTATTTTATCTATCATTTCAATATAATACTAATTTTTATTAAATCTCATGTCACTTCTCTAAGTGGAAATAATTTAGTGGACAGAGAAAGTATTTCATTTTAACCAAAGGTGGAAGTGACAAGGGAGTATGAAATGATCCTTTTTGGAAATATAGAAATTAAGTATGGAACTGAGGGAATATCATTTTTTGTTAAACTTTTTATCACTTTTTAAAAATAACAATTTTTTTACTAATAAGTGACACGTTTTGTGTAGTGATCTCATGTAATGAGACGGTCTCACATAGTACCTGCTTACTATGAGATTAAAACAAGTTGAATAAATGTATATTATTTCTATATTATCTACTATTTATTAATTAATTAACTAATGTTTTAATATAGGAAACACTTTTTGGTCTCTCTTGCCCAATAAAAGAAACAACTTGAAAATTAAATGAAAGAATAAAAAAATATAGTTATAAAGGAGATTAAAACAAAGAATAATATCGAAACTCGAAAGTAGTGGAATTGCACAAGAATTGCCCTTTAATTCTTTATAGTATTTTAAGAAACTAGTATTTTCACCCGTGCGATGCACGATCTATAATAATTAATTATTTTATAATATGCATGAATTTAAATTTATAATATCAAATATTAATTCTCCTATATCTTACTCTTTATATTTCAAAATATATTGCACAATTTACTACTCATTATTCACAAAAATCTATTCAACTAATAATTACACACAAATACATCTTTCTTTTATTTCTTCACTTAAATTGAACAATTTGCCCTCATTAAATACTATTTTATCCATTTAAATACTATAAGTTAACTCATGTACAAAAATTTTAAAAAAATTCAAATAATTTCATATTGGTGTATTTTAAAGCACTATTTTTGAATTGGTACAAAAAATTTATATTATAGAATAAATGTGAGTTAAATAATAGATTTAATTTTTTAACATATTGTACCAATTTAAAAATAGTGCTTTAAAATGAATTATTTTGTAATTGTCCCAAAATTTAACTATACAATATCTTTTAGGATAGAGAGAGTGCAAAATTAAATTTTTGCATATGTTATGATGTGATTAAATTTGATGGTGTATCATTGCTTTTTTTTTAATGTGTAAATTAACTACTTTTTTTAATATTAGTTTTTGCTTATATATATGAGTATATAACTATATATATGTACATACATTTTAATTCGTAAAGAATATTTTTTTTTAAAAGATTTTACCTTTAAAGACTTTTTATATGTTTACGGAGTAATGCCAATAAATTATCATTAAATCAAACAATAAAATTTTTCAATATTTTTCTTATTGATTTAAAAGAAAAAAATTGATAGTAAAATTAATTAACACTTTGGACAAAAGATTTTTTTATTAGATAAGTATATAATTATATATATAAATAAATAAATAATAATATAATTTATATAATATTAAAAAATTTAAAAATATAATGTAAGGGGACGTTTGGTATAATTGTAAGGAGACTATGCTTCAATTTTTTTTTTTTAAAGATTTTACCTTTAAATACTTTTTATATGTTTACAGAGTAATGCCAATAAATTATCATTAAATCAAACAATAAAAATTTTCAATATTTTTCTTATTGATTTAAAAGAAAAAAATTGATAATAAAATTAATTACCACTTTGGACAAAAGATTTTTTTATTAGATAAGTATATAATTATATATATAAATAAATAAATAATAATATAATTTATATAATATTAAAAAAATTAAAAATATAATGTAAGAGGGCGTTTGGTATAATTGTAAGAAATTAAAAGGATATAGGAATGAAAGTCACCCTTTCCTGTCCTTACAATTATACAAAACGGGCCCTTTAGTTTTTGGGAATTAAAGTCATAATAGAGTCATTCCAAGCACACACTATGACTTTGATTACTATTACTCACCTTCAAAAGTCACTGACCAAACACCCCCCTTGGTTTTGGGAAATCAAAGTCATAATAGAGTCATATCAAACACACACTATGACTTTGATTACTATTACTCACCCTCCAAAGTATCCAACCAAACATCCCCTAAGTGTAAGGAATTGAACATTGAACCTTATAGCAAAAAATAAAATTTAAACCACATTTGCTATATGATATGAAGTAATATATAAATAATTTTAAAATTAAAAAGAAAAAAAGAAAAAAATGAGAAAGTTGGGCCAAGATTTCATTAATGGCCCATGAGACCTAAAATTTCAGAAACCCACTTATCCACGTTGTACCATTTATTATACTCTTCAACCGCCGCCCACGCCTGTGCCCTACATCAGACAGCCTCGCCTTGCCTCCGCGCTACCACACGCGACGCACCCCCTGCCGTCCACGGCCACGCCACGCTGTCAACTAAAGGTATAATTGAATCTGATTATATTTTATCAGGGTTTCAAAATTATTTTTTGCAAACGGTGTGCGATTTTGTGACTAAAAATTAGGCGACAAAAAAAATAACAAAATACGATGGCTTAAAGTTGACTGTTCACTCGCTACGGTAGGAAGTGCAAGTCACGATTATACTGTTGAGCGAGTGGCTGTTCACTTCACTCGCCATCGACCAATTACTGCTGCTTTTATAGATTAATGTTAAAGTTGTCAAATTTATTACAAAAAAATCTGATGATGTGCAAATATATGCAGTCCCCGTATAATAAACACCAAAGGAGAAATGTTAATCATTGTGATTTGTATCATCAATGAAACACATATTTGCACCCAAAATCCGACCTTTATGCTTTCCTTCTCTTGCAAATCACAGCAATTTCAAATGTCTCTGCACAATCTCCCTTCCCTCTCTTCAAATCCTTCTCAAGAACAATCCCAATGCTTTCGAATTCTCAATAGTTGCTGCGCTCAAATCCGTTTCATTATCTCGTTCTTCAGCCCCTCATGGTCATCAACTACACTGCCTCGTGATAAAATCCGGGTTCATCTCCAATCTCTTCATACAGAACAGCTTGATCAGCATGTACTCGAAAACTGGGATGTTTTCGTGTGCAAAATCTATGTTTGATAGCTCCCAGAATCTGGATTATGTGTCGTGCAACATAATGCTTGCAGGGCTGGTAAAATATGGCCGTTTGGAGGATGCCTATAAACTGTTTGTGAAAATGCCGCTTAGAAATTGTGTGTCGTTTACGACTATGATCATGGGTTTCTCTCAAAATGAATGCTACGAGGATGCGATTGGGCTCTTTAGGGAAATGAGATTGTCAGGGGTGGTACCTGGAGAACTGACTTTTGCTAGTGTTATACCTGCTTATGCACGCTTTGATGCCAATAGAACAAGTGCAAAGCTTTTACATGGATTGGTGCTGAAACTTGGTCTTGATATGAGTGGCCTTGTTTCTACTAACCTAGTTTTGCTTTACAGCTTAACTTCGTCTCTTAAAGATGCTCGAATTATCTTCGATTTTATGGTGGAAAGGAATGTGGTGACATGGAACGTGATGCTGAATGGTTATGTCAAAGCAGGGTTGGTTGATTTGGCTAGAGAGCTATTTGAGGGAATTCTAGAGAAGGATGTTGTTTCTTGGGGTACGATGATCGATGGATATGTACAAAACGGGAGGTTGAGGGAGGCGTTGGCGCTCTATGGTGAAATGAGGCACACTGGATTGCTCCCTAATGAAGTTATGATTGTTGACATAATTTCCGCCTGTGCGCAGGCGACAAAGTTCTACGAGGGTCAACAGTTTCATGTTTTAGCGGTGAAGATGGGGTTTATTCTGTATGATTTCATGCAAGCTACCTTAGTGCATTTTTATGGAGCATGTGGAAAAGTTAAGCTTGCTTATTCACAGTTCGAAGAAGGAAATAAAGATCACATAGCGTGTTGGAATGCTCTGATAGCAGGACTTATGAGGAATGGCAGAGTAAATGATGCTACACATTTGTTTAGTATAATGCCTGAACGAGACGTTTTCTCTTGGAGCTCAATGATCTCCGGTTATTCACAGAACGGGCAGTTCAATTTGGCCAGTGAACTTTTTCATCGAATGATAGCCAAAGGAATCAAGCCAAATGAGATCACAATGATCAGTGTCTTCTCTGCAATCTCTAGTCTAGGCTCGTTGAATGAAGGAAGATTAGCTCATGAGTACATTAACAGCAACAAAATACCAATCAGCGACAATCTTAGCGCAGCCATCGTAGATATGTATGCAAAATGTGGGAACATCGATTATGCTCTAGAATTCTTTCATCAAACGCGAGACGCATCCAAAAACGTCTCTTCTTGGAACGCCATCATATGCGGGTTGGCCATGCATGGACGTGCAGAAGCGTGCTTAAGACTTTTCTCGGACTTGCAGGCTCGAAATATAAGTCCCAATTCAATCACATATATAGGAGTCTTGAGTGCTTGTTGCCATGCAGGGTTGGTGGAAGCAGGGGAAAGGCATTTTCAAAGCATGAAAACTGTGTACAATTTGGAGCCTAACATTAAGCATTTTGGCTGTATGGTTGATATGTTGAGTCGAGCTGGAAGGTTGAAAGAAGCGGAAGAGCTCATAAAAAGCATGCCTATGAAGGCGGACGTTGTGATATGGGGCACGTTGTTGGCAGCGTGCAAAATGCACGAGAATACGGATATAGGAGAAAGAGCGGCTGAAAATTTGGCGAAAGTGGAGCCCAGGCATGGCCCGAGTAGGGTTATGCTATACAACCTTTACGCGGATGTAGGAAGGTGGGACGATGCGTTTCAAGTAAGGAAAGCCATGCAAAGTCGAAAGCTTTCGAGGGAACCGGGTTATAGTGGTGTTATGTAATGTCCTGCATTTCTCAAAGAAAGAATCCCTGGTAGGAAGATCTTATGGTGATGCTTTCTTGGCATTGATCAATGGATAAGGTTTCATAACTCAAAAAAACAGGTTTAATTTAGTGTAGAAGAAATACTATGAAGGCGGCAGTTAGTCAAGAGTTTTAGTGTAGAAGAAAAACTTGCATTATATCCTCTGTTCAATTCTTGGATGTGTTAAGTTCACTAATGTAATGCTGAGAACTTTTCAGACAATAGATATTTAAAGAACTCCATATTTCTAACAGTTATGATCTCTATCTATCTACATATATAAAATATACTCCATCTGTGTTAAAATAAATATCATTTTAAAGTTTAAATTTTAGTTCAAAATAAGTGTTGTTTTTGTTGTTGTTCTATAATTTTTTATAATTTATCCCGAATCTTAATTTAAAATATAAGAAATCTTTTTAATAAAAATATAAGTGTTTTTTTTAAAGAAATTATTAATATATAATAGATATTTGAGCAATGACAATTTCATGTTTTATCTCTATGCCATCGCCATAGCCTATTATTCTATATTTTTCTTTTATTTATTTATTAGAGTAACCTAGTTCATAGGTAAACCGCAACACTAACCTCATTATTATTATTATTATACAATTTATTTACTTTCTTTATATTTAACTACTATAATTAATTTTCAAATGATTTATTTTTTATTTATACTACTAATACTCAAATAATTTGCATAACACATTCATATATTACTAGAGTCTCAAATAAATTAAATTAGAGTTGTTTTCATTAATAAACATATAAAGTCATATGTCTATTCATAAAGAATTTAACATATAAAAGCAAATAATTAGTACAACATCACAACTAATATATGAATAATATAAAATGCACTCAAATAGCATGATAATGACTAAAGTGCACATAATACATAAGATATATCACTATAAATTTGCATTAAAAAAATTTAAGAGTAGATTTTATATAAAAATGATTCATGATAAATTTATCATGGAACTGTTTAAATATCAAATATTTGGTCAAATGTATCAAAATATTAGTCACGAGTATAAAAAATTGGGGTCAATAAAATTTATAATAATTATAACATAATATCTTTAACTTAAATTTTTTATACTTCTAATGCGATTTTTGATAGTCCTGATCAAATATTTAATACTTTAAAACGGGTTCATGATAAGTTTATCATTAATCATTTTTATACAAAACTTTATCAAAATTTATATGCATAAAAAACATAAAATATACTACCTCTGTCCCGGAACTACTTTCATAGTAGTTCCGGGCACGCGAACCAAGGAAAAGTAAATATGTGAGTGTAAAGTTAAATAATAAAATAAGAAAAAGTGTATTTTGTTGACTTTTGTGAGAGAGAAAAATTTCATTTTTTGGTGTGTGAAAGAAAAGTTGGGACAACCAAATAAGGAAAGTGTGAAAGTAGTTTTGGGACGGAGGGAGTATTTGTCAATGAATAGTAAAAAACTTTGGTATCACATATATATTATAGCAAATTAAGACCTTAAATACATTCAAAATTTTCAAATTTAGGTAGGGACTTGTTAGTTATTAAAATTATCTTTGCAAAGGAGGGCTTGGAAGAATCAAATTCTCATTTCAATCCTTTTTATTCTTGTGTAAATTGCAGTCATTTCATTCCTTTTTATTCTTGTGTAAATTGCAGTAGCGTACATGTCACAGGTCGAGCACCAATATCAAAAGGACCAGGTTATATGCCCCCACTTCTGTTGACAGTTCACTCACAAAAAGTTGAAAAAGAGTAAAGATCATACTTATTCCTTGCATAAAAGGCTTTTCTAATTGTTGTTCATCAACTAATACTATTTTAAAAAATAATATTCATCTAAAAATTTGGGCTGGTGAATCTGCCGCAAAATCTTGAATGAACTTCTCAAGGTAATTGTAAATATAAGAGTAGGGTGGAGCAAATATCGAAAATACCGGTATACCATACTTATCATACCGAAAAATATCAAATTTATCGAAAATTTTGGTATACCGAAAATTTCAGTACGATATGATACCTTACCGATATCTTCGGTACGATATCGGTATAGAATTTTAAAATTTTCGGTATACAGGTATATACCGAAATACCAAAATATTTTCGGTATAAACCGGTATACCGATTATTTTCGGTATCTCGGTATACCGGTATATACCATTTTGGTAATTTAATATTAAAATTTATATTTATTTAATTAAAATTATACTTCAATTATTTCGGTATGAACCGGTATGGCGGTATATACCAATATGGGCGGTATACCGACATAGTCGGTATGGACCAGTATTTCGGTATAGATCGGTATATATCGAAATATCGGTACGGTACGGTATACAGAAATATTCGGTATTGTATTCGATATGCATTTTTGGTATATCGACATTTCGGTATACCGAAAATTTCGGTACGGTATCGGTATGCAAAAATGCATACCAAAAATCTCGGTATGGTATACGGTACGACACGGTATGGTACGATATGCCACCCCTATATAAGAGTACTCCAGTGTCACAGTCTCATCCAAATGTTGCACAACTAATATCTTTATTTCTCTAATGGTCGAAAAATCTATAAAACAATTTCAGTGACTTATTGGTAGTTATAAAGAGAGACAATTTTTTAAGTTTATTACAAAGAGGGACAAGTGTTCAATTTTTAGAATATTCTGCACTCATTCTGAATGTGCTTTTGGGTGTGCAATTTTCATAATTTTTGCACAATTGCCCCTCTTTATAATTTAAAAGGAAAGTGTGCTCCTATTTATTTTATTTTTTTTCTAAAAAATAAGAGTTATGTTGAATTTAGAGCACCACACAAAAAATAATATAATTATTTTTTATTAGGAACAAGTAATTACAAAAGCACCGCAACAATGGAAGACTTAAACACTCAATTTCCAAGACTCTAAACTCTCTTTTTTAAAACTTTCAAGAAAACACCTCACATCACTCTTATTTTTTTCTTAATCCTCACACTTGTTTTATTACAGCAACTAACTTATATTTAAAACTTTCAAGAAAACACCTCACATCACTCTTATTTTTTTTCTTAATCCTCACACTTATTTTATTACAGGAACTAATTTATATTTATAGGGTAAGGGCTCTCTCACTTTTGCCTACTAGAGAATTCTAGTTACTAATATTTTATATGCATTCTTTGACTTTCTTATACATTGTGTTTAAGTTCTAGAATAATCCTTCTAATATTAGCCATAAGAATAGCAGTCATAAGGCAAATTATTTGACCATTCTTTTGTGCCTAACATTTATTGCATTCTAGAATAATCTCAAAACTCTAGAGCAATCTCAAGAAATGATGACTTCTTCAATAAATTCATGATCACAAAAAAAAAAAAAAAGTCACCTCTAAAACGAACTGCTCTATTGTCATCCCTAAATCCGGTCCATTCTTTTATTTTTTTAAATAATAATTTAAAAAATATATATTACAAAGTATAAACAATGCATGCATGCATATATATTTTATATATTTTCACAATTAACAAATAACAATATAAATAAAAAATAAAAATAAAACCACAAGTATATTATCCTACATTTTTTTATTACCATTATTCAAATAGGTATCATTAACTGTATGTGTGTTTTTTTAAAATTAAATTACATATGAATTTCATAAGTAAAACAAATTTTGTATACCCACTTTTATAATTAGATTATTTATTTAATCCTTTATTTTTAAGGTTTCCGGAGATTCTAATGTCATCTTACTAATTATTTTTTGTATTTATAAATAATCTAACAGTTTACATGTTAGTTATAGTACACATATTGCAAACTCAAGACCTAACTTTAATAGCACTACAATGTTAATAAATATATTTATAGTCAAGCTTTAATATTTTAAATTACTAAATAATTATTAAATACTTAATACATTTTTTAGAATAATCATGTTTAAAATTGTTAAAAAATCAACTATAAATAATTCTAAATACAATTATATAATATACAATAATTTATTAGAATATTTAATTTAAAATTAATATATAACTTATTTATGTGCTATTTAAATCATATACTTTAAAATAATAATAAATTAATCTATTTCGGGCAAGCTCGTGGCCGGCCGGCCAAAACAACCCGATTTTTTTGGACCATTACATTTGAACCCAGCCATTCCAAAAATCAGCCGGGTCGGGCCAAAATTGTCAGCTCTATGTTATATTATATCCATAATCAATTAAATATTATACATAGCTTTATAATCTGCCTATAGAGTATAGATTATCCACAGCCTTTTCGAGCAAATCCAGAAAGAAATTATCACTATATGAGCTAATATCTAGTTTAAAAGTTTTTAATATTGTGTTATCATTTTTTAGAATTTTTTAAAATTATTGTGTTGTCATTTTTACTACATGAAACTTAAAAGATTGAAATGTGAACTAATATATCTAATCTTTTAATTTTTAAATTATGACTTTATTGAATTTTGGGCAATATACTATCCGAAATAAATACACTATTTCTTAATTGATTTTTTTTAATTTTTTCTATTTTTTCAAATATAGTGAAAATTTTAAAAAAATTCCAAAATTTATAAAAATATTTAAAAAATGGTTGAATTTTTTTTAAAGTAATGTTTTTACCTATTTAGATAGTGCAGATAACCTGGGCCTTATGATTTTTAAAGAAAGGTCAGGCCCATAAGAAAAAAATTGGTCCACAGCGACTACCATGTTTCCGATTAGGCGCCATATATATTTTTTAAACTGTAAACCGGGCAAACGGATTGTAGCACTGATAGATTGATTACATTAAACAATTTATTAAAAAAATGATAACAGTTAAAATAATTTCATTTATAACTAGATTCTATTTTTAATTTATATTTTTTTAAATATAAATAACATCAATTGTTAATTGAGTGCATCGCGCACCAACTTTTAATTGAGTGCACCGCTCACCAACTTGTAATGAGACTTGCACAAAAACTAATACTGCTAGTTTGAAACTAATTTAGTGTAATTAAAAG
Source organism: Prunella vulgaris (assembly GCA_026898435.1). Lineage (NCBI taxonomy): Eukaryota > Viridiplantae > Streptophyta > Magnoliopsida > Lamiales > Lamiaceae > Prunella > Prunella vulgaris. The sequence continues at coordinate 1,038,760 of JAPKLY010000025.1, read as the reverse complement.
ATATACTTAATTTAATAATTATAAGCTCACGTATAATATCATTAAAAAAATATCACATCTTGGTAGAAAAATATTAGTAAGAAAAATGCAAACATGATGGACAAAATAATTAAAAACATTAAAAATTATCAGCATTTATATACTATATGCACTGGAGAAATCACATTCTGTCCAAAATTAGCAGCTACTTATCACCTGTACAAACCATCTACTCAATCTACAAAACTTCCAAAGTTAGGAAAAAAAAAAAAAAAAAGCAGCATGAGCTAAAACTCAGTTTGCACGACCAGTTCAGCTGCTGATCCCATGGTTGCAAGTCCACCAACTCCGAGCAACGCCAGCGCGAGCTCCTCCTCGTTCCACAGTCTCAGCCCGTAGCTCAGACGTCTCAGCAACTCGATGTCCAAATCCAGTATCCAACTCGGCGTGCATCTCACCATCAAGCTCACCAAACCCGACACGTAAGCATGCCATGTTGCCTGATCACAACCAAGTGAAATCTTCCCATCTAAGGCACTAGCCACGAATTCCATATGACACCGAAGAATCTTGGGGCGTCGTCTGGACGCCCCCGTTGATGATGATGACGATGAGTCGACGCCCCAGATAAAGGCTCCACAAAGCGCGGCTAAATAGGCCAGCGCGTAGCCTCGGAGCATTGGAAGCATCCCGCCACGCTCGCCTTCTTTCTTATGAATGGACATAAACCAAGAGGGAAGAGTCTCTTTGATCAGAGATTGCACCAACCCTAATCCACCAGTTAAGAACACTACAGAAGCTCCCAGGGATGCTGCTAGTTTGACCTTGGTCAATGCTTCGGCAAGGGAAAAACCTCGGTTTTTAGGGCTCGGGAAGGGGGATGAGGGGGCTCGTCCCCCTTCCCGAACTATGTCTTGTACAGTTTGCATGAGAATCAGAACTATCTCATCACGTAAGAACATGATGTCTCGTATCGAGCGGTAAACTCGTAAATATAGGATCCCGGGGGCAACGGGGGCGATCCCACCGGTGAAGTGGGACCCGAACCCATGCCCAAGAAGGGCTCCAATGCCACCATTGCTTGAGATGGAGCAGTTGGTGTTGAAACCAAGGATGGAACTGAAGCAGCTCCTGAGAAGCTGAACGACCGCGTCATTGCTGTGGAGGAAGACGGTACGGGAAGCAGAAAAGACGAGGAAGTCGCTCCAGCATTTCGCCTTTTGAGTCCATAAAGACGCCACGATTGGCATGCATGGCCACGGGCAACCGGCAGCCAGGGACTCCAGAGCCGGGCCCGCCAGGTCGAGAAAACGTTGTGAGACTTTATCGAGCTTGTAGGTTATGGTGAGGCTCACAAATGCAGCCAAAGGCAATGGAAGTGCAGCTGGTGAACTACCACCTACATGAAGATCAAGACTAAGAAATAGGAGGGCATACGTATAAAATCTAGGATTGTATGTCCTAATCTTTTGATGATTTTACAAATATACCACATCAAATACTGATTATATCCAAACACATCAAGAAACTACAATCAAACATCAGAGATCATTTTTGTAATACCTGCAGCAGCAAGACTGGGGATATCCACACCGGTTGCAGCTAATATTTTCTTGATCTGTTCCTCAACATTCGATAGATTCGCAGCAGGACTCGGCCAATCTGTTCCATTCATAAAAACCGATTTCCACACTCCACGAGTGACTTCAGCTGAGAAGTAACTTACAATGGTGGCCAATGTCGCAGGAAGATAGTCGGCCAAATCTTTGAGCCCTGTATAACAACGGCAAGCATTAAGGCCAAGTGAGAGAGAGACTCAAGACTGTTATTTGGAAGGGGAGAAAGAGAGAGAGAGAGACCTGTGCAGAGTTCACGGGGTGATAACCTGGCATGAGCACACGCGGTGAGAGCAGCGTCGGCCACAAAAGGGACGGCTTCGAGAACATCCCAAGCAGGCAATTTAGGCCTTAGATAACCATCTTCACTACTTCCGGGTCCAGAAGAATTGCTACTTCCAGATTGGTTTGCCCTGTTCATGTTTCTGAACATCATGTTAAGTAGTGTGTCCACAGTACGATGAACGGGGGTCCCGTTAACAAGGCCAGTGAGAGGGGAAGCTATGCAAGCTAAATGCTGCCTATACCAAACTTTAAGTTTGGGAAACGAGTCCACGAATATTGGTTTGGACGACGTGGAACTTGCCACCTGTGCCAGTCTCCTTCGGTTGGGATCCTTAAGCAAGTTTCCGGAAGACACAAGGTAAGAATTTCGCACCAGTAATAGGTATTCGGGCGTGAGCTGGGATCCCACGGGAGGTACGTCTCCTACTCCATACTCGATAGGAGGATGATTAAATCTCCATAGCTTTAAAAGAAGAGCAAATGCATTAGAAAACACAGCATGTGCACATATTTCTTCTCCTGTGGTGGTTAGGGTCCAAGAGATGTTCGGCACACATGAACCGAACACTTCACATATTGTCATTAGCGAACCAGCAAGCTCCGGGACCTGTCCAACAAGACAAACAAACTTCTATCAACCTGGTGAACTCATTGTACAGTTTAGCATAGAAAGTATCACTTTTTGGTCACATAAAACCAAACATTTCTTTAAGTTTATTGTATGCTAAAGATGATACTTCATGTGTGAAAAGATATTACTTTGAAGTGGGTTAACGCGAATCTGGTTCACAAAAGACCTTCTCGTCAAAATCATAAGGTACCAACCTTTTTACTCGATTTTCAGTTACACATACAGGAGAGTTACAGCAATGCAAAGCATGCTCTTGTTAAAGTTGTGTCGGATTATGGAAGAGAAATATGTTGTTAAAATAGCATACCAAGCCATGGAGGGAGAAAATTTGAACACAGTCGACAGGTGATATTCCGGCGATGAGAACATTGAGCATGGGAGCATAGCTTATCAAGTGGCTTTCACTTCCAGAATAGTCCATTGGAACTGGTGGAGACAACAATCTTGTTATAAAATAGACAGCGTGTTCCTGCAAAACCGAGAGTTATATGTAATTAGAGAAGACGACGATTTTTGACATGCAGAAGAGCGATATAAAGGTGTAAATGTCTCGTTACTTGAATATTCCATCCACGAATCAAGGAAGCCCCGCAAAGAATAGTAGCAGCAGCTATCCTTTCATCACTAGATCCTTCAACTGCAATCTCAAACACTTTCTCCATCTCTGCAAAGCTTCCATCAAATCCATGAGCTCAGATTCAGTTGATCAACTCTTGAATAAGTCATCAATAATGCTTAAGGAGACAAAGCATGTAGTTCAAAGCAGCCTAATGAACTCTATATGGTTTGTTTCTTTGATGATGAATATTAAAACGACGAAAATTTCGAAAAAAGAAGTAGGGAACTGAATTCAAATAAGTGCATACCTCGAAGCAGGCATTGAGACTAAAGCATTGATCATAACTGGAGTGAGGGACGCCCCTTTCATAAATGCTGACCAACCAGGAACTTGAGTCGGAACATTTCGTGGAAGTTGGTTGATCCGTCCGTTTACATAACCAAGCCAGAAATAAGCAGACGTATCCAAAAGATTTCTCGCAAGGCATGACTCAACGATCAAATGAAGTAGGCTACCAGCTGCAGAACAAATGAAGAGAAATTAAGCTGGGAGAAAGAGGTACAAATTTTAACTTCCAGATATTACTTACAACAGTTCATAGGCATATCCAGCGCACTTATGCATTCAAAGTACGAGCTCCCAACATTGATACCCGATACAAAAATCATTGCTTTGGTAGCAGCCTGATTGGCAGCAGGAATGACTGACTGGGGTGGAGTTAGCAAGCTCTGATAATCATTCAGATTCTGAAGACTAAATATCAAATCCATGCGTCTCATTCCGGGAACTTGAGGTTTGATTCCAATACCGTATTCAAGCTCCTCTTCCTCAACAAGATCAGCTACAACGAGAGGTGTGATCGATAACAACATGCTCAGACGAGTGTCCAAACGAGGCACAGGTCCCTCAATCGGATCCCTCTCCTAGAAAAAAAATGCAATTAAAAACTTCATTTCAAAAACAAAATGCGCAGTCTTATCATATACACAAGGTTTTACTGTGCAACTGCTTTGCATTTTCTGTTATCTTTAAACAATATTAGTTGTCCATTGAAACGTATCAGTTTGTCAATAGAGTCTATTTTCTCACTCTTTGTATGAGGCGAAGAGCAGCCATCCAAAGTCCGAGAAAGATCTCATGCCAAGAGGCGGCATTAATTGCTTGAAGACACTTGACTAAACCTGCGTAAGTAAAATCGGGACTTCAATTTTTTATGCAACAGTAATTCTACTGTTTACTCTTAAGGCCTCAAAAGAAACACTTTTACCAGTAATGATTTCTACAGCACTCGTCGCGTTCACTTGTGAACCATCCATTGCATCTTCTAGAAGCATATCAAGAGGAAGCCAAAGAGCTGACCGGCTAGCTCCAACACAGAGACCAGCAGAATTAACGAGAGGCCTCGACTGCCCAAAATCCTGCAGAAAACTTGCGCGGAAATTCTGAGACTTATTTCTATGAGTGTCCGATATTAACTGCAGAAGAACTTCAGGTGTAATAGATTTTGAGTTTCTCAAAGCTGATGAGTTCTCCACAAGAATCTGCATTCTCTGAGAAAAGCTTTCCCAATGTGTGCTCCTATGAAGCAAGATAATGCAATGCAGGCAATTAGAAATTGCAATTTAGGTATCTTTAACATTTTATTTTTGCTTGTGATCCATAAAACGAAACGAAAAACAGCGAAAAGCCAGGGGTACTAACATGTTTTGGCGAGCCAAGTAAAGAATCCTGGAAGTCACTTTATTTTGCAGAAATTGCCCGATTAACTCAAGGGCAATGCCGGTATTAACAGTGCTCAATCTCTCATTGTACTCTTTCCTCTTCTCTTCGTATATATCATGGAAATCAACTTCCATATCTTGAGGTTTAACTGGCCATTTAGGCTCATTCTCTGTGAGCTGAAGCAATCCTTCATCATCCAATGCTGCATCAACCAACTGCCAAACAATCGAAAAGACAAAAAGAACCAGAAGAGCACCAGCTTCGTTTGCCTGCAAGCCGAATATCTGAGATAAATGGAGCACATTGTCTAAGGACATCATGGTCCTGCAGAAAGAACATTAATTAGACAAACACTGATCAAAATTTAGACAAGGCATGAGCACTTAAGTACTTACTTATCATAGTTTGGCAAGTTCGTGCACTCTTTCAGTGAGAAAGCATGTCGTTTAACGAGTTCCAAATAGAGTCTGAATGCTGCTGGACAAGAACGTCGAAATGGAATCACCCTATTCAAAGGTAAAGAAATGGTCAACCTAAAGAAGTACTAAAAGAATGAAATCAAGCACAGAATACAGTATAGTTTCAGATGATTTCTCCAATGTATATTGGAATAGATGCCCCTTTTCAACCATTGACATTCGAAATCAAATCAACAACGAGACGGGGTACACAAAATCCGCGGGATTGAGCTTAAACATCATTTGGCATAAACAGTGTGAAATCATCTGCGTTTTTAGAGCCAAAAATCACAAGTATATATAAGGTGTGACTATATTATTAATCCAACAACCAAAGGAAGCTGCACGAATGCAAAATAGGACAATGAGCAGAGCATATTACGACATAATCTTTCTACATTAATATTGGCAATCATTAACTGAGAGAGAAAACAGCAGTGTAATAAATGAATGGCGTTTGGGAAACAGAATAGACAATGATAATTGTTCTTGTGCATCAAAAATAACAAATTCTGATACTTCCAGAAAAGCAAAAATTAATTACAAGCCATAAAAATCAACCACTCAAAATCAGCATCATCATTAAAACAAGTACCAAAAGACTTCCAAGAACAGATATAATTACATTTTAATGAATCCCATGTCATCAAACATAAAAAAAATATATATATATATATATATAAAAATGGACAAATTACAAGGAAAAAAAAGTAGGGATCTTGTTCTGGCAAAGAGAAACATCACCAATCATCAAAACTTGTCCAAAAACCAATTCCACAGAAAAAAAAAAGTAGAAAATTATTCAGACCTTGCTGATAGAAGGGCAAGAACAAGGCAAGGGGGCACAATCTTGAGAGCGAGAGCTTTTTCCAAGAATTTCCAAGCAATGGGGACATTGTTCTCCCAACAAATGTGGGAGACTAAGTGATTTGCTAATTCCAGAGAAGGCAAAGTGATTCCAACAGAGCTCAAATTTGATGAAATTTGGATTGACCACAGAAATGGGTCGCTGCCCTTTTCTTGTGCCACCTTAGTTTGCCCCAAAATACTGTCCCATACCTCCATTGCCTTCCTCACAAGCTCATCATCTCTTCATTCTGGAGAGAGAGAGAGAGAGAGAGAAAGAGAGAGAGGTTTAATGGTGAGTGTAAGGTGGCAATGGTTGGTTAAAGAATTGATTTTGATTCAAGAAAGTGTGTGTGAGCAAAGTGTAAGAATGGAGATTGTGGTTGGTTAAGCAATGTTAATGTCAAAACAACAATAAGTGGGCTTTAAGTGCTTGCCGAAAAGTTAATACAAAAGTTAATAGAAAAGTTCTCCTAACTACTCCTTATCTAGTGGAGAAATGCATCTCCTATTTTAAATTTATTTATTATCCCTATTGTTTATCGGTAAAATATGTACTAATAGGTATTGATGGAATATAATAGGAGATAGAAATAATACGTGTCCCGTAAATTCGAGTTCACCTGAATTCGTATCAATGATATGAATAATTATTATTATTGTTATTCATATATACTATTATTATTAAAAAGTATATTTAATTTTTTAACAGTAATAATATATATGTATAATAGTGATAGTGAACATACATGACAGTAATAATTAATAAACTCAAATCGACCGTAAACTCGGGTTCATACAAGTTTTTATATAATACTTTATTTTAAGATATAAAATTGAAATAATGGAGAAGTGTGTGTATGCATGTGTTTGTTGCACTGATTGTTTCCACTGAGATCGGGACTCCCTATCCAAATGTTTAACCAAATCTTTGATTTAGAAAGGACTCGTTTATTATCATATTCATGATAGAGTGAAATGAAATAATACAAAAGATATTAATTAATATGTATTAAATTTATTTAAATATTTGTTATAAAATAACTCAAGTTATATGTTATTTTATATTTATTATTGTTCATTATTTAAGATATACTCCCTCCGTCCCGTAAGAATTTGCACCCTACAGGACGGCACATTTTTTAAGAAAAAATAGTTTTATATATAAAGTAGTAGTATATGAGTAAATATGTGTAAAGGTTTGTGAGTGTGCACGTAAATCAATGCTTCCTTTTTTTAGTAGTATACAAATTTGTGTGGGACGTCCAAATAAGAAAAGTGTGCAAATTCCTGCGGGACAGAGGGAGTATTATAGTAAATGACAAATTATGATAAAAAAAAAGCATTATGTACTAATTAATACCATAAGGTGAAATAATCAGGTGAGTTATTTCACCTGATCACTGGACTCCTCACTTTAATCAGAGATCCAAGTTCGATTTTTTTATGAAAACGAATTAAAGAGAGATGTAAAATGACTTAGAGAAAAAATCTTAGAATTGTTGAAAACTTAGTGATCTAATTTCTAACTATTAACTTTGACCGACCATACGAGTTAAATAAGTAATATTTTTAAAAAGGATACTTCTAAAAAAGTATTGAAATATCGAATCATAATAACATCGAGTAGGACTGAAAGAATTTTATTTTTTCATCAATTTATATTATTAAATAATTTATAAACATAAAAATACAATTAAAAGAGTAATTAATTAAATAATAATGCATTTCACACATCTATTTTTAGACTTACCAAGTTATTATCTTTTTGCGTAATATGTAGGATTTTTCATGGTGTAGTTGCACAATGATTCAAAGAAAAAGAAAACTATACTTTATAAATTGGTTCACAATATTTGTATAAAAATATAATTTTTTATGCATAAAATTAATTTATAATTAATATCAATTTTGTAAAAATTTTATAATTTTACACTTTTTTATTAGTATATTTGAATATCCAATACCAAGATGGGTTTTTCTACGGTCAGGAAGGCTCCTTCCTGACGTCAGTAAACCAATAGAATTTTGACAAATAATATTACATTGCCCTAGGCGACATAGTTTCGCCCTAAGCCAAAAAAATAATTTTTAAATATTAGAAAATAAAAGTTACTGAAATAACCTTTTATAATTTTTTAAAAGTTATTTTTTTTTATAATTTTTAAAAGTTATTTTAATTAAAATAATATTATATCTTAATATATTTTAATCAAATTAAAATTTATGTTTTCAAAATTAATTCTTACACCCATTGCGACTGGGCCCAGCCCGGCCTGAGCCTGAGTGGCCCGACGGGCCTAGCGGGCCGGGCTAAATAGACCCGATTCTTTTCGGGCCTGTATTTTTGGGCCCATATTTAAAAAACTCGGGTTTCAGGGCAGGATGTGCCCAAAAAACATGCCCAAAAAGAACCGGGTCTATTTAGCCCGGCCCGTTAGGCCTGTCGGGCCACTCGGGCTCAGGCCGGGCCGGGCCCGGTCGCAATGGGTGTAAGAATTAATTTTGAAAATATAAATTTTAATTTGATTAAAATATATTAAGATATAATAATATTTTAATTAAAAGGATAATTTGGTAATTTTAATTTTATTTAATAATATTAATTAATTTTTTTAACAGTGTGATCGCCTTATGCATAGTGCAATCGCCCTAGTGTAAAGTGCAATCACTTCAAAATAATATTGTACGTTAGATTATGAATCTAACGGTATTTAGGGGGTTTACTGACGTCAGGAAGGGCGAAGCCTTCCTGACCATAGAAAGACCCTACCAAGATATATGCAATTTCATCTTCCAAGTAAATAAAGTGTGAACTTATCCAATATAACGAGGGTTGGGTAAGAAATATATTACGACATAATTTACACTCGAATAAGTCTCTAAGCACTATGTATATTGTACAATTTAAATATATTTTTTAAAACTTATAATAATTTTTATTAAAAAATTATATTTATTATTATTAAAATTTTAGTTTTAAAAAATGTACATTTTAATAACAATATTTTTAACTTTTTAATATATAATAATTAATATAATTATTTAAAAATATATTTAAATTGCATAGTGCGCTTGGTGCATATAAAACTAAAATTGTACCTTTTTTAATATAGTTTGCCAAAAACTAAAACTTATACCGAGATGAAGAAAGTATAATACTTAGAGTAAGTCTCCTGTGCACCAGTTACACGGTGCAACTATAGTTCATTTTTAAAAAGTTAAACAGTTTATTACTGAAAAGTGTATCTTTCATAGTTTAACTTTTCAGTAATAAACTGTTTAACTTTTCAGTTATAAACTGTTTAACTTTTTTAAAATGAACTTGAGTTGCACAGTGTAACTGATGCATACAAGACTAATCCTAATACTTAATTGGAATTTTGAATTTGACTTCTTTATTATGATCTAACAATTTATATTTCTTGAACGGTTTAAACTTTCTTTTTTCTCGTATTACCAAAAACTTTCTTGAATAAAAGAAACAAAAGCAACAAATTAAGCTTTCCATTTTAATTTTTTTATTTTATGGTAAACGACAATTTGTGGTGTGAGTGTGAGGGAGAGAAAAACTAAACGACTTAATGATGAAACGACATCATAACCGGATAACGTGTTTATGAACAGTAAAAAGTTATTTATCAACTATATAATTCTTATTTTAAAATCTTTTGAAATTAAATTTTCTTTGTAAATAACTGAATATTTTAATTTAGAGTGATTATTATGTAAATAGTACTCATGATAACAATTCCGTACACAATATATATTTCATTTTACATGCGTAATAATACACATTTCAAAATGTAGTATTAGTTATATACAAATTACAATGTAACACTCACCTGGCCACCGGGCTCCTCACTTGAGTGAGTGACCCGGGTTCGATTCCCTTTGGGAACGAATAAGAGGGAGATATAAAATTGGCTTGGAGATATGAGTGTATGGAGACTTAGTGAACTAACTTCTAACCACTAACAACTAACATTTGCCGATTAAAAAAAAATTACAATGTGGTGTTAGTGTCTATTATTATTTTATATTATAAATTACTTTTTTTGTCGATTATATAGTAATTTAAATATATAATCTTACAATATAGATATTAAAAATTTAACCACTTTATTTATTCCACTTCTTATACTATATACTACCTCCGTCCACGAAATTTATGCTCAGATTTTTGCACGTGGTT
>JAPKLY010000025.1:865960-1026426 GCA_026898435.1 Prunella vulgaris | reverse complement strand
GTACTTGCTCATCTGAGTTTATTTCACTTTCTTTGCACCCATAACAAAAAAATATTCATTTTATTCATAAATGAACCCCAAAATATCAAGGGTGTAAATGGCACTTGGTGGTCAACGGGCGGTCGAGTACCGCCAAGCGCCAAGACCGCCTAGACGCGGTGCCTAGGCGCCGTCTTGGCGGTGACAAGGTTTTTCTGTTTTATTTTTTATTTTTTATTAATATTAATTTTTTTCTAAACATATATTAATAAAAATGTACTTTATAGATAAATTATAAATTTAAAACATAATTAATAACTATCACAAAGTATAAAAAGTCAACAAAATGTTAAAAACTATCATAATACGACATAAAACGAATAAATTATGAAGTAGTTCAATTAAACTTTATTTTTTAGTAATTTAGTAAATTAATTTTTATTTTTTAATTTTAGTTCTAACTTTTAAGTTGAAAAAAAAATTAGAAAAAGAAGATTAATGGTCATTTTGGCGGTGCCAAGACGGCCTTGACGGCTGCCTAGGCGGTCTTGGCAGTGCCAAATGTATTGGCAGATATTTCTCGGCGATTTGACCTTGGCGTCGGCTGCTGAGGGCCTTCAAGCGCCTAGGCGGTCTGGACGACCGTCATTTACATCCATGCAAAATATATGCATTATCATTTATCTGACGAGATTTAATTAATTGCAACAACAACAAAATCATATACACATTGTACTAATTTGTGATTTGGTGAAAACAATATAAAATGTTATAGTGGTTAGGGGTAGGTAGAGATGAAGACATGATGATATCCCCATCACAAGTTTTGGCCTTTGTGATTATCATATTGCTTTAAAAAAGATGGTCCCTATTGTTTAATTATGTATTTATTTATTTATTTACTTGAAATTAAAAATTGGGCACGGATTTATGTGCAATTTGTATGGTGTAGCAGCTTTTTTTCCATATCTGCTCTGCATATATATGCTTGTGCATCATGATATCTTGCCATCTTGGTAGCTGACCCTGCTCATGACCACTAACAAGTCCACCAAAGTGGGAATAATTAATGGTCCATTTTCATTTAAAAAGAAAAAAGAAATCATTTCTCTTTTTATTTGTTTCATTTGTGGATTATATATACATATACATTTACCTGAGGATTTCTATGAGTATACTTTCTGAGAAAATTACAAAATGGTTCACAAAATTGATAAAAATTACAAATTGGTTCTGTGCAGAAAAAAAAAATTCTGTGCAGAAAAAAAATTACATTTCTGTTCAAATATTGTGAATCAATTTATAAATATAATCACTTTTTTGAATCAATATGTAAGTCACCCATATTTTTTTATTGTATATATAGAAGGATGCTTGTGCAAGATCTAATCCTGATATCATCACCTCCACCACCCTTGAGAGTTTGGTATCTGTTTAAATTGAATTAGGGGTTGTTTGGTTGACACCTTTTGAAGGTGAGTAATGGTAATCAAAGTCACAGTATGTGTTCGGAATGAATCTACTATGACTTTGATTCCCCGCCAAAACTAAGGAATCTACCACAGTTCAGTTATTTGAGAACTATGACTTTCATTCCATATCTTTTTCATTCCTATAACCTTTTCATTCTTTACAATTATACCAAACGCCTCCTTAATCTTTCACATCTAAAGATAAAATTTGTTGCTATAATCAATTATAGAAAATTATTTATATGTGCATAGTATTTAATTTTATGATATAATTCGTCTTCCCAACAGAATCTCATGTGTACTTTTATTGCTTATCATTATATTACAAATGTATTTGTCTTCCTTTAATAATGTAACAATTTTATTTAATACTAATTAATTAGAACTCTTTATTAAAAATTAATATATTACTAATATAAATATTTACTATGTTTAACGTAGGAAAATTATTTAATATGTATATATTCTTATATAGTTTGCAAGTTTTTGAGCACTCTGGCTTCTCTCAAGTTAAAAAGTGATGTTCTTATTGTTTCGAAATTATTTTTACGGTTGGGGATGACTCACGAATAAATATATATATATATATAAGTGTAAAGTAATAAAATAATTGAATAAAAAAGTATAATTTATTGATTTTTATGAATGTAAAATATTTTCATTTTAGGTGTGTGAAAGTAAAGTTGAGACGTTTTATAAAATAAATGTGAAAGTAAAGTTGAAACGGTGAGAATAAATCATAGTTCAACCGATTGAGTTAATCACGTATTAATTATTTAATTAAAATGTTTATTATATATTTATAGCTAATATATTATATAATGCATTGCATAAATGTAATGTGGAGCACGATTTTGGTATATAATAAAATGAAAAATAAGTCTCTTGTGAATCCGAGTTCACATAAACTCGTATCGCTGTTACGTGTTATCACTATCGTTATGATTCATATACACTATTACTATTATAAAAATATATTTAATCTTTTAATAGTGCATATGCATAATAATTATATTCCCTACGTTTCGAAACTACTTTCACACTTACGTTATTTGGATATCCCAAATCTATTTTCACAGACTCAAAAATGAAACTTTTTATAATCATAAAAGTCAATAAAATACACGTTTTTTATTTTATTATTTAACTTTATATTCACATACTTACTTTTTTTTATTCGCATGCCTAAAATAATTATAAAAATAATTTTGGAATGGAGAGAGTAGTAAATATGTATAAAAGTAATAATTGACTACGAGTTTGCTATAAACTTGAATTTATATAAGTTTTTCATAAAATAACAAGAGGTAGTCAATTTTAGTAGATAAGCTCAATTGTTTGAATCGAATTTGACGGATTTTTCAATATTATGATTGGTCTATTAATATTTTATCCAATGATGAGAACACCTTTCAATATTGTACATTTCTTCACCTTTTAACTTCTTTTGTTGGAACAGATTGAATTCGGATTCATATGAATTCATATCACTATAATAAAAATATGCTTAATTTTTTAATAGAATTATTGAATATGCATAATAGTGATACTCCCTCTGTCCACTAATTTTTTTCACATTTATGAGGTGACATGAAATTTAATAAAAATTAATATTATATTGAAATAATAGATAAAATAAGAAAAAAATAGAAGTATTGTGGGATCCAAACTTTTAATTATAAGTGTAGGTTGTTTCTAAATAAAGAAATATAAAAATATTTTGTGGACAAATAAAAAGAAAAAAGTGGAAAAGAATTTAGTTGATAGATGGAGTAGTAAATATACATAATAATGCTATGTATACATAATAGTAATAATTAATAAAATTAAATTTATCGTAAACTCGAATTCATATAAATTTTTATTATTCTGTTCGGGTTGAAGAGTTTAATGGATTGCATACCGCCCCACATAACATGTACCATAATCTAATAGATTTTTACGGCGAATATGATGTTTTAGGTTACCATCTAAACTTTTTTATATAAATTAGCCCATGATGACTCATTATAATTAATTGTACCACATGAGACATTAGACCTTTTAATCTTCTAGTTTAATAGTTCCTCAAGATTTTTTTTTTATCGATAAATATTAATGGTTGATAGTTAGAAGTTAGTTCACCAAGTCTCCATACACTTATATCTCCAAGCCAACCTTATATCTTCCTCATATTCGTTCCCAAAAAGAATCGAATCCGAGTCACTCACTCAAGTGAGGAGTTAATACATATTTATTCTTATATATTTATTTGTATTAATTTTCTATAATTACAAAATATATATATATATAAATTAGGTGATATGTTAATGTTTGGTGATCTACTGGAAGAAGTATACAAGTAACTGCCACATGAAAGAAAGGGTCTATACAAGTAGGTGAGAACTGGTGTGTGGTGTGGTGCAGGCGTGCTAATTAATCCTCCATTAAATTAAAATAGTTTGACATCTCTTCTTAATTGATTGTTAAATGTTAGTGGTTAGTAGTTAGAAGTTAGTTCACCAAGTCTCCATACACCCATATCTCCAAGTCAATCTTATAACTCTCTCCTATTCGTTTTCAAAAGGAATCGAACCCAGGTTACTCACTCAAGTAAGGAGCCCGGTGACCAAACGAACTAACTCATCTCTTCTTAATTAACTTGCTTTCAAATATTGATTTGACAACCTACTGTTTGCAGACAACCTTTATGATTTTAAGATTAATTAACTGGACCTGGAAATTTCTCATACTCTTTTTTTAGTTACTCACATAAAAATATACATATTCCCTTTTTTTTTTTTTTATAAATTTTCACTCTTAAATTCATTATCTCACAATCTTCACGCTACAATTTTTTACTCATTATTTCTTTTTTTAATCTATTTTCTATGCCTAAAATATATTTCCTCCATTTCAAAACTACTTTCACACTTATTTTATTTGAACGTCCCAACTCTACTTTCAAACACCTAAAAAAATATTCTTTTATACTCACAAAAGTCAATAAAATATAATTTTTTCTATTTATTATTTAATATTATACTCATATGCTCACTTTTTTTTTGTTCACATGCCCATGACTTATATTGCAAACTTTTAAAGAATGGAGGTAGTATTTGTTTATAGTATGAACCTGATATCATTAATTATATTCGTTCAGTAATACTATTATTCTAATAAATTAATATCAATATATAGAATTTTGTAATATGGTATTAGTTTATGAATAAATGTGTTATCAATGTAATGTCATAATATTTAATAATTTATGCAAGAAAGCGACTTTTCAACGCACAAAACAAACAACCATAATCCATCCTGCCAAGCCAAGCCTAGCAACCGTTATTATCTTTTTAATATAAAAATTCAAAATATTCGTCTTATTATATCGGTCGACGGTCGTTTTGGCTTTTACGATGTATATTTTCACGATTTTCATTATTTTAAAATCTTAGTTTTATATGTATTTGGTGCATTGTGCAATTTAAATATATTTTTAAAAATTATAGTATTATTTATTTATTTATAAAAAGTCACGTGTAATTATTGAAAAATAAATTTTTAAAAATATATTTTTCAGTAATAAAATGTGTCATTTCTCACTAATATTTTGTATAATCTTTTAAAAATACACTTGAATTACGCGATGCACTTGGTGCACCAGAGACTTATTTTATTTTATATCATACTTTTAATTTGTTTTTATATACTATTTATTTAATAATAAATTATTGGATTTGAAAAATACTTATCCAAATTGTATCTAAAAATTATTATTTATTTTAGGGTCACTTACATATTGGTTCAAAAAAAGTAGTTATATTTACAAATTGGTTCACATTTTTTGCACAGAAGTTTAATTTTTTTTTGCACAAAAACTTATTTGTAATCTGTGTCAATTTTGTAAATCATTTTGTAATTTTTCCCTTTACTTTATCAAAATATTTTAATTTTTTTTATAAAAATGATATAGATTAAATAGTTGAATTTATGGATAGAATGTCGTCTCTAATATTGGGACGTCAAAGACAATACTTTGGCCCAATAAAGAGTGTACATATTAATATGTCACGCCTCTATTTTGATCATGATTTTTAGTTACTCCCAAAAATATTCACACCTTTAAGAGTAGCCCCATTACAACTGTTTTGTAAGATCCTTTGATTTATGTCGATCTAAATAGTTGAAAATTAGTAGTATCTTCTTTTTATAAATTGAGAACAAAAAAGAAAAGGTACCAAAAGCAAAATGCTAAAATAAAAATAAATTTGAACAATGTAATACGATGAAGAAAAGGTTTACAAATAAAAGTAAGTGACATTGGATGGCATTTTCAGAAGGATTTGGAGAACTCCAGTTCTTGGGAAAATTATGCATCACTTGGGCTGATCTCAAGAGATAGAGGATGTTGGCAAATAAAGATTGTAATATATGTTGAAAAATTGGCCCATATTCAATTTAATTTATTCTTTGATTATTGTGTGGGGGACACATCTTTAACTAATTAAATATAATTAATTTTTGGAAAATTTGCGGGCTTATTCGTAAAGACTTTAAAGTTCAAAAAAATTTGTTTACAATATGAAACTTATACATATAATATATGATATTAACATCATGCATATTTATATTATACTATCAGCAAGTACATTTTATAATATAAATAAGTTGCAGGAGTGCCACTCTTCAAAGGCTTGACTTGAGGCATGATTCAAAATTGGCCTAATCAAACACTTCTGTTTTGGTCAATTAAAATGGAATAACTAGTGGAAGTATTGCAGCTGCAATTGGGATAGCCCTCTTCAATGGCGAGGGACGAATCATAGCTGCAAAAGCGAATAAAATACAATATCCAGGAACAATTTTGGGAGCAGAATTGCTTGGCATTCGAGAAGTTAAACAATTGAGGTTTGAGGCTTTTGTAGTGTGTTCGGATTCACTTGAAGCATTGACTCTAATCAGGAAAAAAAGAAAACTGTTGAACCCGGAGGGAGTTATCCTATATCACATTTGGAAGGAAATGTTTGATGGCTTAGTGCGAGACATTCGCCATATTCCAAGAACGAACTATGTGGTGGGCCTGGTGGCTCACGAATTAGCAAATTTGGCGAAAAAGACTTCTACTCCTTTCGATTGGATTGAATATCATATCCCATATTGATCATGAACTTAGCCAACTAGTGTTCTTTCTCTGTTAACTTTTGGTTAGCTTTGTTCCTCTAAAAAAAAGCACTTTCAGAAATGACCAATATAGTTACTTAGTTAACAAAATATGTTTGTACTTAAAAGAGATGGGAGCTCTTTTTTTTTTTTTTATTATTATTATTATTTTGAAAAGAGAGATGGAAGCTAAACTAGCATTAATCTAAGTATATTGTGCGTGTGTGAGTTTCAATTTATTTTTTCCTACGTAATTTATGCATTGCTATTTACTTATTTAGTTATTTGGACAAAAATAACAAAATTTAGGTTCGGTTCGGTTCGGTTTATATTCAATTTTATTTACATTCGGTTTGATTTCAGTTTGTTTTACCTTTAGTCGATTCGATTTTCAGTTTTCATAATTCGATTTGGTTCGGTTACAGAAAAAACCGTTGCACACTCCTGACACATAGTTGGGTCTGTCACGTTTCGCCGCTCTATAGTTGTAACTAGCACATTTTTTAAGAAAAAAATATTTATATATAAAGTAATGGTATATGAGTAAATATGTATGTAAGTATGCACGTAAATTAATTTTTTTTTATAGTGGATGAATTTTTGTGAAAAAAAAAGTAGTGCATAGAATTATGAGATTGTGCAGAGGTCCAATCCGGCGGCTAATCACCCATTAAAGAAATGCAAATGATGCTGAGTCAATCATCTGCCATTAATCTTGGGAATAGCCTCTTCTCTAAAATCAACAAAAAATGTTGGGGTTGGGCTCACACACACTGCACCCAAAACGCCCCAAGTCACCGCTGGAGCTGGATTTATTCAAGAAATTGGAGGCCTCCAAGCATATGTCAATGGTAATCTGGATTCCCACCTAGCAATCCTCCTTATTTCTGACGCCTTTGGTAAGAATCCCAAAACCCCACCACCATTAATGTCTTCATTCTAACTTCATTTTCTTGATGGCCAATCACTTCTTTTTGCAGGCAAGATTTTGATTTTGATTTCATATAAGGCAGCATTTGTTAATTTTTGTACTTGTTTTTCATCTATCCCAATTAATCATTACTTTTTAAAATTGTTATAATCTGAGTTTTGAAAGAATTTGCTGTTGAGTAAATTTTTGGTGATTGAAATTGAATAATTTTTTATTTGAAGTCTTTGTGTTGGAATTACATGTTGTAGTCCTAGACTCAATGACTCCCAATTATGGTATGGTACGGGGAGTAAGACACCTGTGAAATTTAACTGCATTTTTAAAAGTTATCCCCGTTTTACAGAAAATTTACCCTCATTTATACTAATATCAATTTGACGTGGGCGACTTTTCAGTAAAGAAAGGACGACTTTTCAAAAATACACTTTAGTTGCATTGTGTAACTATGAATTCTTGATTTTTGACCAATAAATAGAAAACGTCAATTCTTGATTTTTGACCAATAAATAGAAAACGAGAGTTCTCGTTCATACCATGTTCTGTATGTTTTTAATACATGACAAGTGTATTAAATGACATGACAAACATGTCATGTATTAAAGATAATTAAGCATCGGACGAAATACCAAGTGATCTAAATCGATCAAATTCTGGTACCACACTTTATTATCACAACCTCATGCATATTGATGTTGTTAATGAAGACACATACTTGCCTTAATATTGTAGGGAGCTTGCAGACAAAGTTGCAGCTTCAGGTTACTTGGTAGTGGCTCCTGATTTCTTCTATGGCGATCCATTCAGCTACGATACAATCATGGCTAGATGTTAACACCTCGGTTCGTCATTCTGATTCTATGTTGCAAGATCTTTCACTGACCACTTAACGGAAATGAATGGAGATTAATCAGAATTCATTCTCATTGATAGTGTTTGGTGTTATTTATTATACATGAATGAAATCATAAAAATAAATTAAATAAAAAGGAATCACTAATTCCACAGTGATTACCCTTTAATAATACACATTATTATTACCATCTTAAATTCATACCAATCGTCCCTTAAATTTTTTTGTCTGTTTGATAATGATCGAGCTACATATTTGTATGGACTTTTGCAGGACAAAGGGTGCGAAAATGCTAAGAATGTAATTGCTGCCCTGAAAAGCAAAGGAGTGTCCAAAGTTGGAGCTGCTGGTTTTTGTTGGGGAGGTACTACATTAGTTTATAGTTCACTTACCATAAATGAAGCTTTAAAAATTGAAGAGTGAATGAGATAAATAAGATCCAGCTTTCCTAATCCTTGTTTATTTACCTTAATAATTCAGAGATAAAAAAATACGAGTTTTGTTTTGGTAATGATTATTAGGGGCCCTTGTTTTAAATTTTTAATGGTAATAAGAATGAAAATTTAATTTTTCTTTTTATTCTTATACATATTGAATAAATGTTTGTCTTCATGGTCATTACATAATTAACACTGTGCTTCAATTTAAAAAAAAAAACAAAACAGAAACTTGGTTGTGGAACCGAGAATTTGGTTGAAAAGAATAATTATAAGATGAGAGTTGGGTAATCAAACGAGGTAATGAGTATCTTATTTAGAAAGAAATATAATGTAGTGTGCATCTTTTATTTTCATTAGTTATAATAATTACTATATATTTATCCTCATTTTCATTCCCATTGAAAATTTTACATGCCAAGTGCACCCTAAATTTTATTTTGATGAGAATTAGGAGATTTATATTTGGTAAAACACTTAGTGTTAGGCTTGTTATTTTTTAAATTAAGTAAGTTTCTTGTGCATCAAGTTCATTTTTAAAAAAGTCACACATTTTATTACTAAAGAATTTATTTTTAAAAATACATTTTTTAATAATAACACGTGTGACTTTTCAGTAATAATTGATGTTATTTTTTAAAACTACACTTGAATTACACGTTACACGTGGTGCACACAAGACTAAGTCTCTCAAATTTGAGTGTTCTTTTATATACTCATCCGTGTCATATAAGCAGTGATGCAGAAATCGACCTAGGCGTTAGACAGCCTCTTGACGATTCAATTTCTGTAAAATCGGCAATTCTAGGAGTTTTTGAGTCTAGGCGTTCTAGACGGTCTTAAGCGGCCCAAAAATTGTATTTTCACATTTTTTTTTTAAAATAAAAAAAAAAAACTAGGCGAGCGCCTAGGCGGCCAAGAAGCGCCCGATTATCGATTTTCGACATCTATAACTTTGTATATAAGTGACATTTTCTAAAATTGCGTCAAATTAATGAACATAAAATTTTGACATATTTAGCCTCAGCCTGTCTCAAGGATATATTTACTTAAAAAAAAATAAGGGGAGCTTGTTTCAAAATCTTCAATGGTAATGGGAATGAAATTTCATTTTCCTTCTTTACCCTTACATATGTTGAATGAGAGTTTATGTTCATGGTGGTTACATCATTAATGTTGTGTTCCAATTTTGGAAAAGTTGGCAAAAAAGAATATTGTTGGTTGTGGTATGGGGTATTGCCGTATTGATTGAGGAGGATGATTAATTATAAGGTGGGATGGAAGTAATCAAATGGGGTAATAATTACCTTATTTAGGAGAAAAAACAATGATATGTACCTCATTTATTATCATTACATATAATAATTACAATGTGTATATCTCATTTCCATTACTATTGAATTTTTTTTTTACCAAGCGCCCCCTAAGAGATTTTTTAGGGATACAAGTGAGGGTAATTTGGAAAGGATGTGGAGATACATGTAAAGTGACAATAAATTAGACACTCTAAAATGACATTTGTTATGAAATAGAGAAAATGACAATTGTTAGAGTTTTTACTTTTATTTTTTTATTCGTCACCTTTTTTTCGGCATTCATGTTGAATCAATACATTAGTATCGTTGAACTCTTGGAGGCATTTACATATTGGTTTTTAAAAATAACTATATTTATAAATTTGATTCACAATATTTGCACAAAAATATAATTTTTTTCTGCACATAAGTATATTTGAAATTAGTATCAATTTTGTGCAACCATTTTATAATTTTAACCTTTTTTTTTTTCTCGGGGTTGATGGTAGGACTTGTGGCAGTGAGACTAGCAGCATTTGACTGCACAGAGGCAGCAGTTATATTGCATCCAGGTGTAATTACTGAAGAACAAATAAATGGTAAGTCTTTCAAACCTTCAAACTTCAATTTCAACACAACTTTATACCCTTTGATTTTAATTTTTTTTTTAAAAACATTTTAGAGGTGAAGACTCCACTTGCTATACTTGGAGCAGAGAAAGACCATATTGCCCCTGCTGAGCACTTGCTAAAACTTGGAGAGATTTTATCAGCAAAATCTGAGGCAAGAAAAACCATTAACTGAAAACTTTTTGATAGCTGTAAGAAATCGGTTCGACTGATCGATAAACGGAGGTCGATAGCTTTGTGAAGATATATCCAGGTGTCGAACATGGATGGACGACACGATACAACGACGACGATGAATTTGCAGTTAAGAGTGCTGAAGAAGCTCATTTGGATATGCTGAACTGGCTGTCAAAATACATTAAGTAAAAAGGCTTTAGGACAAATAGGAAAAAGAAAATAAGGACAAAGGATACAAAGGCATGGAAAAAGTCTTGCAACATTTTCTATTTGCATTAATGTATGTTATGTATTAGTATAGGATGATAAAATAAAATGTGACACTCAGATACAGATAATGTGCTGCTGTCATTTTACTGTCCCATATTTTTGGTATACTCTACTTTTCTTCTTCAAATATCTGATTCTTAATTGTTTTGTTTATGGGTTCATTTTGGGCTAGAAATAAATGGATTTTTCAGTCACATTTTGCATTTAGGAATAGGAGACTTCATAACCTCATTCCTTCTGATATTTAGAGTCATGTTTTTCATCATTGAGTTCATCCATTTTTCAGGTTTTCGATCTTCAGGTTTCTTGAGTTTAACTGAGTTTTTTCTCAACCGAATGTCTGTAAAATAAAATCAATCTACTTGACGTATTATATAACAATAATTCTGACTACAATTTGCTCCTATTATAAGATACTAATATATTATCTGAGCGATGCTCGATTTGCTTAATTTTTTTATAATAAAATAATTAAAATTTTATATAAAAAGATTTCATGTATAAAAGTTTCATTCTATAATATATTCAACTTTATATTTTGGAACTCTAATCCATTAATATTTTATAGGAATTTATACCTAAATATGATGAGTTCTACCATTCATATTTTAAAATCTCTCAACACACCTCATAGTTTTTAAAACAAAAATAGACATAAAAATACTAAATTATTCTTATATAAGTATGTAATAAATTAATTAATTTTTTTTAAGTTTTGTTGACGTTAATTTTAGTCTTTTAAAAAAATTTAATTTTAAAATTAGTTTTAAAAAATAAATCAACTAAATTTTCAAATAATCTAGTTAAGCCAAAAATATTTAGAAAAAATCTATTTAAATCTTAAAAAATATTTAAACTAAGAAATTAACTTTAAAAATATTCAAATTTTAATTCAGCATAAATAAATATTAAATATAATTAATTTTTAATTTATTATTATGAAGTTTAATTGACTTTTTTGTAAAACATATTTAAAACGGGGCAGATCCGCCCCGCCCTGCCCCATACTTCACATACTAAAATTTATAAATACATATATATAATTTGGATATATCTAAAATATCATATCCAACATAAATAATGAACCATATTCAACAAATTATTTCCAAAAAACCAAGAAATTAAATCATCTTACATGTCCAACAACCACGTTCAATAAATTAAATCCAAAAAGTAAGAAATTAAATCATCCTACATGTCCAACATTACAATAACGATTACATGATATATTATAAAATATTATATATTATATTTATTTTATATAAAGTATTAAATATAGTATTTATATATAAATATAATATATTATGTAGTATATATTAGTTCGTGGGGGAGGGGCAGGGCAATAAAAGAGTAAATTCATGTCTGCCCTGCCACATGTGCACGGTGGGGGGCTGCCCCGTTTTTAGGATAGGACAAGGCGGGGTTGATCCAAACGGGACAGGTCAGGGCGGTGCGTGTTATTTTGTCATTCCTACTAATTTATGTATTGCTATTTACTTATTTAATTATTTGGACAAAAATAATAAAATTTCGATTCGGTGATTTTTTATTTTCATAATTCGGTTTGATTCGATAAACGAACCGACCGTTGCACACCCTGACACAGCTAAAAGAGGAAAATGAGAAAACAATATAATCCACCCCAAATGCAGCATATTTTCATAACTTATAAGTGTAGTTGG
Source organism: Prunella vulgaris (assembly GCA_026898435.1). Classification (NCBI taxonomy): domain Eukaryota; kingdom Viridiplantae; phylum Streptophyta; class Magnoliopsida; order Lamiales; family Lamiaceae; genus Prunella; species Prunella vulgaris. The sequence continues at coordinate 1,013,562 of JAPKLY010000025.1, read as the reverse complement.
GCCGGTCACGTTTCGCGGCTCTATAGTTATAACTATACATCACACCATTGTGCTGCGCTCTATTCATATTCATATTCATATTCAAATTCAAATACTATATAAAATTATCAGAGGTCCAATCCGGCGGCTAATAACACCCATTAAAGAAATGCAAATGATGCTCAGTCAATCATCTGCCATTAATCTTGGGAATAGCTTCTTCTCCAATAACAACAAAAATGTTGGGCTCACACTGCACCCAAAACCCCCCAACTCTGAGCTCCACCGCTGGAGCTGGATTTATTCAAGAAATTGGAGGCCTCCAAGCATATGTTACTGGTAATCTGGATTCCCACCTAGCAATCCTCCTTATTTCTGACGCCTTTGGTAAGAATCCCAACCCCCCACCATTTTCTTGATTCTAAGTTCATTTTCTTGATGGCCAATCACTCCTTTTTGCAGGCTTCGAAGCTCCAAAGTTTAGGTATGTTTCTTGATTTGATTTTGATTTCATATATTTGTTAATTTTGGACTTGTTTTTCATCTATCCGTTGCAATTAATCATTATTGTTCAAATTTGTTTTAATTTTTGTAATCTGAGGTTTGAAAGAATTTATGTTTGAGATTGCTGTTGTGCTTCCTCTGTGTTTGGAGTTCAAGCTGAGGTTTTAGAATCAAGATGTGAGAATGTGTTCTGATTATTCCATTTATTTAATTGGGACCAAAAACAAGTTTTTGGTGATCGATATTGAATAATTTGGCTTGAGTTTTAGAATCAGATGCTTTTTATTATTTGGTTTATTTAGTCTTTGATTTAAAGCCTTTGTGTTGGAATTACATGTTGTACTCCTAGATTAAATGAATCCCAATTATGGTACGGTGTCTTATTGCTTTTCTTGACGAGTAACTTAGCTGTGCATTAGGTGTATCGCACAATTCAAGTGTATTTTTATAAAGTTATCCCCGCTTTATAGAAAAGTTACCCTTATTTATACTAAACAATCAATTGTAACGTGGATGAATTTTCTATATAAATAAGGGTGACTTTTCAAAAATATATTGCATGGTGTAACTGATGCATATACGGTTTGATTTTTGATCAAGAAATAGAAAACGAAAGTTCTCGTTCAAACCATGTTCTGTATGCTTCTATCTGCATCAAATACCAGCACTAATCCCCTATTTCATTTTGGTGTTTCACTATTTTTAATATATGACAAGTGTATTAAATGACGCCACAACTTATTTCAGACGCAATGATGTACTTTTCAATAATATTCACTTTATTCATAAACGGACCTCAGAATACCCCAAAATATCTTCTGACATATTGCATTAAACCACGTACAAAGAAATATGCACATTTTTACTAGCTGGAGGGAGTATTAAAGATAATGAAACATCGGATGAAATACCTAAGTGACACAAGTGACCTAAATCGATCAAATTCAAGTACTACACTCTATTATCACAACCTCATATTGATGTCCTTAATGAAGACACATACTTGCCTTAATATTGTAGGGAGCTTGCAGACAAAGTTGCAGCTTCAGGTTTCTTGGTAGTGGCTCCTGATTTCTTCTACGGTGATCCATTCAGCTTTGATAAGCATCCTACGATACAGTCATGGATAGATGTTCACACCTCGGTTCGTCTTTCTGATTCTATGTTGCAAGATCTTTCACTGACCACTTAATGATCAACCAATTTGATGATGCATTCTAATTTCCTTGATTAGTCTTTCTGCACAGTGAATCATGGAAAGAATGAATCTTTTTGTCTGTTTGATAATGATCGAGCTACATATTTGTATCGATTTTTGCAGGACAAAGGGTGCGAAGATGCTAAGAATGTAATTGCTGCCCTGAAAAGCAAAGGAGTGTCCAAAGTTGGAGCTGCTGGTTTTTGCTGGGGAGGTAGTACATTTATTTATACTTCACTTACCATAAATGAAACTTTAAAAATTGAAGAGTGGATGAGATAAATTAGATCCAGCTTTCCTAATCCTTGCTTATTTACCTTGATAATTCAGAGAAAAAAAATTATACGAGTTTTGTTTCGGTAATGATTATTAGGGGGGACACTTGTTTCAAATTATTTAATAATAATGAGAATGAAAATTTTATTTTTTCTTTAGATATATATTGAATGAATGTTTGTTTTTATGGTGATTAGATAATTAGCATTGTGCTCCAATTTTGAAAAAATGATGGACAAAAAAAAAAAAGGTTGGTTGTAGAATAGAGAATTGATTGGGGAGGATTTTTACAAGATGAGAGTAGGATAATCAAATGTGGGTAATGATTATCTTATTTAGTAAGAAAATTATAGTGCGTGGATCTTTAATTTATATCGAAGAATTTACATATCCTAAATTTTATTTTGATGAGAATTAGGAGATTTAAATTTGGTAAAACGCTAGTATTAGGCTTGTTTTCTTTTAAATTTTTTTGTTCTTTTTAATGTACTCAATCCGTGTCATATAAGTGACATTTTAGAAATTTTTTTCTTTTTTTCATTGGTCACTTGTATGATGTTGAATCAATACATTAGTATTTTTGTTGAGTTGACATATTTTATTGGAGGTGTTATTGTTTCTTGCACGCTATGCTACGTCGTTTACTCTCATGAGATATTTTTTTTTGGCATTTGCATATTAGTTAAAAAAAATTATATTTATAAATTTAGTTTACAATATTTACGCAAAAGTATAATTTATTTTTGCATAGAACATATTTGTAATTAGTGCCAATTTTGTGCAATTATTTTGTAATTTTTCCATTTTTTCTCGGGGTTGATGGTAGGACTGGTGGCAGTGAGACTAGCAGCATTTGACTGCACAGAGGCAGCAGTTATATTGCATCCAGGTGTAATTACTGAAGAACAAATAAATGGTCAATCTTTCAAACCTTTAAACTTCAATTTCAACACAAGTTTATACACTTTGATTTTTTATTTTTTATTTTTAAAACATTTTAGAGGTGAAGACTCCACTTGCTATACTTGGAGCAGAGAAAGACGATATTGCCCCTGCTGAGCACTTGCTAAAACTTGGAGAGATTTTATCAGCAAAATCTGAGGCAAGAAACCATATTAACTGAAAACTTGCTGATAACTGTAAGAAATCAGTCGACTGATCGATAAACGGACTGTTTCGCTGCAGGTCGACAGCTTTGTGAAGATATATCCAGGTGTCGAGCATGGATGGACGACGCGATACAACGACGACGATGAATTTGCAGTTAAGAGTGCTGAAGAAGCTCATTTGGATATGCTGAACTGGCTGACAAAATACATCAAGTAAAAAGGCTTTAGGACAAATAGGAAAAAGAAAATAAGGACAAAGTATACAAAGACATAACAAATCTTGCAACATTTTCAATTTGCATTAATGCATGTTATGTATTAGTATAGGATGATATTATTACTACCGTACACCTTATTTGTATTGGTAAAATAAAATGTGACACTAAGATACAGATAATGTGCTGCTGTCATTTTACTCTCCTATGTTTTTGGTATACAATACTTTTCTTCTTCTTCTTCAAATATTTGAACTTTTCAATTGTTGTTTTCTTTAAGGGTTCATTTTGTGCTAGAAATAAATGGATTTTTCAGTCACATTTTGCATTTAGGAATAGAAGACTCCATAACCTGATTCCTTCTGATATTTAGAAATTAGATTCATGTTTTTCGTCGAGTAGTACACTGATCAACTTAATAGAGTGTTTATACTCGGTTAAATTCAGCCGGATTGTTTTCAAGTTTTCGATTTTCAGATTTCTTGAGTTATACTGAGTTTTCCCTCAACTGAATGCCTGTAAAATAAAATCAATCTACCTGACGTATCAAAAAATAATAATTCTAGCTACAATTTGATGATTTTGAAAATTATCAAAATTAAGTACATACCCTAACATATAATTAATTACTACTTCCGTCCCAGGGGTATTTGCACCTCTGGGATGACACATTGTTTAAGAAAAATATATTTTTTAAATAAAGTAGTGGTATATGGGTAAATGTGTGGAAAGTTTTGTGAGTATGTACGCAAATCGATGTTTCCCTTTTAAGTAGTGTGCAAATTGATTTGGAACAATAAAAAATAGAAAGTGTGCAAATTGGTTAGGGACGGAGGGAGTATATAATTTTGAGACTCGCGCGTGTTCATACAATATAATCTTCATATATAGGAGTAAATTTATTGTGCAACTTACAATTTACGTGTACTTTTTAAAAACTATTATTGTTATTACTGAATAATTACCATTATTTATACTGTAAAAATCAATTTAATGTGAGACGACTTTTTTAAAAGTATACTTAAATTGCAAAGCTCGTATAAGACTAAACTCGTAGTTAAATTAGATGGTAAACAAATTTATTTGCTTTAATTTTTTTTTCAATTCCTTTCACACTTACATATACAATCTTACCCTCTCCCGTCCAAATAATTTTATGTATTACGAAAATGGGTGTCTTTCTGAAAGTTTTACATTTTCTAAAATACTCACCTATATCTTATACTTTAAAGTTTTAGTAATAAAACCTTATTTTTGCTGATAAAAAAAAACACTACAGTTTTACTTTTTACTCTATTTCTCTATCTTTTTTTATTTTTACACATTTTATATTATATTTTCTTAACAATTATGCTTAAACTAAAAGCAAATATAAAACTAGAGTAACTCTCTTGTGCATCCGTTACACGTTCAAGTTCATTTTTTAAAAGTTAAATAAAATACTAATGAAAAGTTACACATGTTATACTGAAAAGTTAAACTGTAAAATATACACTTTTCAGTAGTATTTTGTTTAATTTTTAAAAAATAAACTTGAGTTGCACCGTGTAACTGATACTAATCCACAAAACTATTGACGAGTCGGAGAAAATAGTTAAACTTAATTTATCTCACTACACAATCTCACAAATTAAGATTTTTAACACTCATTCAATCCAAGCATCTCATGGAAAAGTAATAATCTCTATTTCGTAAATATTTTAACTTTTTATTTTGATTTGTCCCAATTTCCTTTTTATATTCTTAAAAAAAAAACTCATACACTAAAAAATATAATAATTTATTTTAATTAATTGAAAATTTGATAAAAAAGTTTTCCATAATATATTTCTCAAACATAAATATAAAAATAAATTTGAGATAAAAAAAAGTACAAAAAAAGGTATATTAGTTAAAAAAATGGAATGTAGGTGGAGGTGGTTAATTCAATATGTATAGCACATGGGGTGGGGGAGCCCACGATGACGACGTGTAACATTTTTACACACCTGAGATCACAAATTCACAATCAACAACCCCTGAAATATCGATTTGTCACTTCAATTAACACTAATGGCAAAGCTCAATACCATCAGAATTCATCAAATTTTATTAATTTTTTTACCATATATAGGAGTATATTTTTGGGTATTGTGAAGTCCATTTACGAGTAAAGTGAATATTTTTTAAAAGTACATAATATTCCAGAATATCCTCCGCGTTAAACCACGTGCAATAAAAGATGTATAGAGATGAATCATGTAAAAATGCACTTCAGAATGACGCTGTAATCGAATTTGCAATCTCTCAAGAGACTATCACATCAAGATAGGGATCATTTGGAATTGCATTCCAGAATCCCATTGTAATCAAATTCGCAATCTCCACAAGGAGGATCACCACAAGAAGGGAATCACTTGAACTGTACTCCAGAATCGCAGTCTCAAATCCAAAATTTCAAAATTTTAGACAGTGGAGCGCTAACCACTTAAATTATCCAAATTTTACTGCATGTATTTACCTTAGTTGGGAAATGGAAAGAACGTTTGTAAGTGGGCATATCCCACCAAAGTAATGCAATTACGTCCAAACTCTACTTGCTGTCACCATTACAACACCAATCATGCATCAATAAAAACCCACACACTCAAGCACACATAGATAATATTTGCAAGAAAATCAAGAAGAATGTCAGGTTCTCAATGCTGTGAGAATCCACCAACCCTCAGCCCCAGCAGTGGAGGTGGGGTTGTGCAACACTTTGGTGGCCTAACCTCTTATATTGCAGCAGGCCCTCCTCATCCCAAAGCTGCTGTCATTTTGCTCTCCGATGTTTTTGGTATACTCTGTTTTACTTCTCATGAACTCATGACTTGCATGGGTAGTGGTGTTTCAAAGTTGTTGCTATAAAGTGAATGTGCTTTTACTATTCTTTTATTGCCATGTCTTTATAATATACTCCATCCGTCCCACAAATTTATTTTCACTTCTCATTTTGGTCCGTTCCCCAAATTTATTCTCATTTTTTTTTAGAAAATATTATTTTATTATTGGAACTTACAATTATTCCACAATACTCTTACTTTATCTCATTTCTCTTAAAATACATGCCCATACAAGTGGGAATAAATTTGGGGGACGGAAGGAGAATGTGTTTGGTGGTTGAGTGTTCTTTAAGGTAATGTTTAATGGGAAAAGTACAATATGGTTCAACAAATTGATAAATATTACGTATTGGTCTCGTGCAAAAAAAAAAAAAAAAGGCTTTTGTAACATACTATCGTGCAATTTTTTTGAACCAATTTGTAAATATAGTGATTTTTTTGAACCAATAGACAAGTGATTCATGCTTAATTTGAATTTGAATTGATATTTAGAAATCAATTTTTTAAATTCTGATAATTAATGTATATTTGTTATGATATTCTAAGTAGTGCTGATTTAACTTTATCATAAAATTGTTTTATTGTATTATTGTTATGTGTAATTATAATGACTGAACGATGTGAATTATATGTTGAATATATTAAATTACTAGAAATTGATTGAATTGAAAATGTGGTCTTTTAAAATCGATTTTCAACATTTTGAATTGGAATCAATTTTTAAATTTTAAATGAATTTTTTCACTCCTTGCAAATATAGAATTGTATTTGCAAGAATTTTGCTATGATTTTGACATATCAAATGCTAAGTTTCTCATTTGATTTAAAAAATGCAGGATATGAGGCTCCAAAGCTAAGGTACTCTCTCCTGAAATCCCTAATTGCTTTTATATACTCTTCTCATTTCAACTTAAATATAAAAAAAATAAAAATAATTATTTCGAAAAAAAAATTCACACTTAAAACATATATATATATTCTCACAATATATATTTCATTTCAAAATATTTTTCATTTATTAATACAAAAAATCAATAAAACGTTTATTTAAAAAATACATGCCCAATATAATGCGAAATTTAATAAGTAACGAATGGAATATGTTTATATTTTCTTTATCATGACAAACACTCACATACATGATTTATATTCTTGTATCACCACCATAATCATAATGAAAGTTATGTATGCATCATTCTAAGCTGTACAAGTGGTATCCGTCTTCGATGTAGTACAATCCGTTGTTTTTCGTATAGCCAGGGACCGTGAATTGCTTGATCCTTCCTCTAAAACGGGTGGGGATTCAGACCGATGAGGGACGTAGGAATGGCGTGCACTGTAAAATTCAAATGCATTTTTTAACTTTTATAAGTTAGTTCCACTATACATTTGTTCAAGTATTGATGTTCATAGAAAATTAGTTTCAACTGTTGAATGAAAACAACACTTCTAATCGTTCGTCTCGCTTTGAAACGAATCAACGAGTAACAAAGTCTTTAACATATGTAGGAAGATTGCAGACAAAATTAGTGCAGCTGGTTTTTATGCTGTGGTACCAGATTTTTTCCGTGGAGATCCATACATACCTGACAAGAAACCTTTGCCTGATTGGATTAAGGATCATGCTCCTGTAACTTCTCTCCAGCATTATATATTTTGATCGGATCGAGTCGGATTAATTGCACTTCTGCTTTAATAAATCACTTTTTACAGGAACAAGGATTTGAAGATGCAAAGCTGATTATTGAAGCTTTAAAAAGCAAAGACATGACCAAGATTGGAGCTGTAGGCTTCTGCTGGGGAGGTTGACTTATTATTTATGTTTTTTTTACTGACATAATTATAAACTAAACCACTAGTGCAATTTAGTCTAAAATTTTATATATTTATAAATAAATCATCATCTTTATATATTATTGTAAATTAATCTGTCAACAACCCTTTTTGCCCTCAACATGTTATTTTTAGGAATAATAAAACACTATTTTTAAATTTATGCAAATTTTTTTGCATAATAGAATAAACATAAGTTTAATAATTTTACTTTTTTGCATAGTTGTAATAATTTGAAAATAGTATTTTAAAATGTATAATTTTACAACTGCTCCTTTTTATTTATTGGATCAAATTTAAAAAAAAATCACATAAGCAATCATGTCAAATCTGGATATGAAAGGGTTTTGCAGAAAACTAATTTGCATCAAAATTTATTGGTGGTTATTTATTTGCAATTATCCAAAATTCAGGATTAGCTTGCATATAATTAAGCTAAAATTAATGATTTAATTTGCAATTAAATTTTTTTTTTTTGGCTCGAATTTAAACACAAAGGTCTCATGAGTTTGGTATTTGATTCGATATCAAAATATGCCAACTCTGTTTTTCTTAATTAAAATGTCATTATTTCAGCAAAGGTGGTGGTGGAACTGGGAAAACAGAGTTATATTGAAGCTGGGATGATGCTACATCCTGCTTTCGTGACAGTAGAAGATGTTCAAGGTAACACATTGTTAAAGAAGATGAAATTGTCAAAAATAATCAATTAAGGAATGACTAAACACTATTTTAATCATATTGACCACAAACATTCATTTTTAGCCATTTAAAAAATAATGGGTTCTCGAAGGAGATTTTTCGACGATCTGGAGAGTACTTCATTTCTCTTAAAATTAATAGTTAGAAAATGATCAATATAACCTTCTATTATGAGGAATATATTGTTTGACGATTCTTCTTTTCTCGTATTGATTCCTTTAAACAAAGAGTATTTCACGTTTTTCATATATAGCATTTATAGTTTCAATTATGACATTTTACCTCCATTTAAAATACTATCAAACTTGGTTGAAATGACTGGAAAATCTTTTTTTGTGGTGAACATGGCTAAAATCTAATTTAGTCGTGCCAAAATAATTTCTCCCTTGTTAAAATTAGTGCGACTACTTAGGGCTCATTTGGTTCGTAAGATAAAAGTGTTTTTTACGGATAGATACTTTTATCTTACAAACCAAATGAACCCTTATATTTTTATGGATGTGAAAGTAAAGAAACTCGACTTGATAGTCGTATAATTGTCAGCATCGAAGGTCCCATTGAGTATACTCGGAGCCGAGACGGACGAGATGTCTCCACCGGAGCTTGTCAAACAATACGAAGCTGCCTTAAACGCCAAGCCTCAGGTAACAAACTTCATGCATCGTTCTTGCATCTCTGCTAATGCTTCATTCTGTTTCTTGCCCAATCTATGTTTGGAAGAACTCAATAATGTTCTTCCATGATACTTATCAGTCACACTAGTAAATGCAGAAAGAAAATTCATTAAAATTTATGAATTTAAAAGAAGAATGATTAATATTCATCGTTGAGTAGTTAATCATTATGGGTTACTGACTTTATTTTTATGATGTGCAATAAATAATAGTTTCTCTGTCCACCAAATTATTTTCCACTTTCTTTTTTTGTTTGTCCACAAAACTTTTTCTTATTTCCTTATTTGGAAACAACTCACACTCACAAATAAAATTGGGTCCCACAATACCTCAACTTTTTTCTTACTTTATCTATCATTTCAATTTAGTACTCCGTCCGTCCCATAATTATTTTCACACTTTCCTTTTCCGTCCGTCCCACAATTATTTTCACACCCTATAAATGGAAACTATTACTTTAACTTTATCCCCACAATCCAACTAATCTCATTATTTTAGTAATATAACTTTACACTACACTCTACTTTTTTAAAAATTGTGTCATCTCAAAGGTGAAAACACTTATGGGACGGAGGGAGTACTAATTTTCATTAAATTTCGTGTCACTTCACAAATGGAAAAAAGATTGGTGGACAGAGGGAGTACCAAATACTATTAATGAAAATAAATCCATTTCACACCTTCATTATCCCTAACCAAGCAAACCCTTAATTCTTCATAAAGATTGAATGAGTTGGTGCCAAATGCTAATTGAAATATAATTATTGTATCATTTTGTACTGCCTTATAATTAATTTGTTAATTTTATAAATATAATTTTATGCTATCTTTAAACTCGAATAGACAAGAAATAAGGGAGAATAAAACTCTATTTCTAAAATTAGATTCAGACAAAAATATTACCATTAAAATCGAGGAAACGTAACGATAGTGATGCTGATTGTGCAGGTTGATAGCTTCGTGAAGATATTTCCAGGGGTTTCACATGGATGGTCCACAAGGTACAAGGATGAAGATGAAGTTGCTGTGAAGAGTGCAGATGAAGCACACAATGACATTCTTGATTGGTTCATTAAGCATCTTAAATGAATTGAATACTATCGATACGACCGCCTTTGCATTAATAGAGAAATTTGATCGTCTACGAGCTTCAAAACTAAAGAATTAATTACCTTTAGACCTTTTATTGATGTTATTTAATATTTATTATCGGGCTTTTCTTATGGGCTCTAAATAATTAGACAACTATTTAAGCTTTAATTATGTGAACTATTTTGAAGGAAGATTATTGAATATTACGTATATTTTAGGGTTTTCATTGTGAAACCTTGGATCTCCGTTATCAAGTTCTTGTTGCACGCTCCTTCTGCGTCAGTGAGGCTATAACACTACAATTTGCTAAGTTCACCCACTAATTTACTATATCCATCTTATATTTTAGTACTTGTTTGCAAATATTTTTAGGACATTCGCTTTTAAATTTACACCTATATGCATAAAATGATATTTTTATACACCTGATGAAATATAAATGGATCATATCCACCCGAGATATTCAATTAATAATTAAGGGTAATTCTTGTACGATTTGCAGCATATAGTCTTCTACTCTCCTTCATTTTGTAATATTGTATCATGTACTTCCTCCGTCCCAAGGGTATTTGCACCCCTGATATGACACACGATTTAAGAAAAATGTATTTTTTAAATAAAGTAGTGATATATGGGTAAATGTGTGGAAAATTTTGTGAGTGTGCACGCAAATCGATGTTTCCCTTTTAAGTATTGTGCAAATTGATTTGGGACAACCCAAAATAGAAAGCGTGCAAATTGGTTAGGTACGGAGGGAGTATTAAACAATACAAATGCATATTTATAGAGATACCACAATATTTTACAAGCATGCGTGAAAAATTGATCATATAGTGTTACTTCATAAGTGTAGTTGTATTATTTGATATGATGTTATAAATTGCAAGAAGATAAAATTAATTGTATGAGGGTGAGGTGAAATCTTTTTATACAAGAATTATGGAGGAATTAAAATTTATAAGATGTGCACACCCTTATAACATGATAACATCTTTCTTTTCTTGGTTTTAATTAATAATTCTGGATTTTTTTTTCTTCTATGAGAATTTGTGGATGTACCCATATTCAATTGCATGTCAAGAAAAATGTCAGTTTATGAGGCATTCTGTTTTATGGTTTGTTGTTTTATCCATAGTTGCATAGTTTCAATTGGATTAGTTTTGTATGCACAAGTTATACGGTGCAATTCAAGTTTATTTTTCAAAAGTTACACAAAATAATATTGAAAAGTTACACATGTTATTATTGAAAAATGTATTTTTTATAGTGTAACTTTTCAGTAATAATTTGTTCAACTTTTCAATAATAAATTGTACTCCCTCTGTCCCACAGGAATTTGCACACTTTCCTTATTTGGACGTCCCACACAAATTTGCACACTACTAAAAAAAGAAACATTGATTTACGTGCACACTCACAAACTTATACACATATTTACCCATATGCCACTACTTTATATATAAAACACATTTTCCTTAAAAAATGTGCCGTCCCGTAGGGTGCAAATTCCTACGGGACGGAGGGAGTATAACTTTTTAAAAATGAACTTGAGTTGCACCGTGTAACTGGTGCACAGGAGACTTACTCAGTTTCAATCAAATTTGTGTAATGTTGATATTATGGGGAATAAACTCTTTGAGACGTACCAAATAATTTGTAGATTAAAAAAAAACTTAACTTTTATATTATTTATAAATTTATATAAAATATAATTAATTTCTTATATTTTAGGTCCATACCATTGTTTTTATAATCTGACAGGTGATCATACCGGACAAGAAACTGGTTCACGGTTCAACTGGTTGGACTGACTGTTTAACCGTTAAAATAATGTATACCTTTTTAATATTTTTTATGTTAAAAAAAATAAATATTCACTTATAAAAATTTAATAAATGCAATAGTGTCATAAAATAACATAATAAAATACAAAAGATACAAATAACACAATCAAAGTAGATTCTCTTTATTTTTTTTAGTTCTTCAGCCTTTTTTTTTTTAAAGTAAGTTTCCAGCTTTTGCTTTGACTAGAATTAAGAATACAAATAAAAATAAATAAAAATTAAATATTAATATATATTTTTAAAAAATAGCTGGTTTGATCTGTTCACACAGGTTATAACCGATTTTGAGTGATTTTGATCGATTCAACCTTAAAAAAAACTTTTTGGATGTAATTGAACCGATTTCGTGATCGGTTCCCGGCTCAACTGGCCGATTGGTCCGATTCTAAAAAAAGTGGTCCATGGCTTTTTTTTTTTGAAATATTGTATATTAAAAAAATGAATTAACAGTATGTGATAGTTTTTGTGGCTTATAATAAGCAAGAGCGTCGTTAACGTGTATACTCTCACTATCTCCCGCACTGCCAAGGGTGCCCCCCCCTCCATTTAATTCAACCACCCCCATTTAATTCAACCACCCCAATTTAATTCACTAATTGCATTTCGATTGGTGTTTATAAAACCACCCCCATCCTCTTATTCACCATCCATGTCATACAAAAACACCACACATTCTTATTCACCATCCATGTCATACAAAAACACCACACATTCATCTTCTTTTCACTTCAATAGAACACATTAATCATCTTCTTTTCACTCTAAGATTTTAATTTAAGGGAGAACACTTTGCCGGAGACCGCACCCCTCTACCATTGGAGTCCACCTCTAGTGCAAATATTCTACTATAAAGCGTGTGATTTCATTAAGGTATATTATTTTGTATGACGAAATTAAGAGATTTATTTTATGCAAATTGTTTATTGCATAATTTAGTTGTGTATTTATAAATCATAATTGCGAATTTAATTATGGACAAAAACTTGTATGAATTCTCAAATATCACTATCATGTGTATACACTATCACTGTTATGTATATTTACTATCACTGTTATGCATATGTACTATCACTGTTAAAAAATTAAGTATATTTTTATAACAGTGATAGTATATATGAATAACAGTGATAGTGATTACACATGACAGTGATACGAGTTCATGTAAACTCGAGTTCACAAGAGACCTACTCTTAATTATGACTTAGATTGTTAATATGTGAATTTAGTCGTGAAAATTTGAATTAAATAGTGAATATGTGAATTTCGTTGTGAATTTGCTTTAAAATGAAATTGATAAAGTCTTTCTGATCCGCGGTCCCATAGAAGTGGCCTCTAATCACAAAATTGTCCTAAAAAAGCAAAATAAAATTGTTGGTGAATTTGTCTGGACAACCATGGCTACGTTGGAAGGTATCAATTACTATAAGAATTTGATCCTAAGAAGTCAATTAAATTGCGCACGTTTCTTCTTTGCCTTCGATCCCCTGTTTCTTCCCAAGTTCGATATCCTGGAAGCTTGATCGGAAACGGAGGTCGCCGGTGGGGAATCAACAACGAATGCGAGGATTCTCAGTATTTATTGAGCTGTTTGGAACACAATTGTGCATAGATGGGTAATCCGGGCGCACATATTTCTCTCTCTCTCTCTCTCTGTTCGCTATTATTTGGAAGGGTATGATTGTCATTCTATGTAGATGTGTGCGAAGAGTTTTGCCATTTGTTGATGGAGGTAAATAGTCCATCCTCACCACACTCTCTGATACTGAAACAGACACCTGGTTTTTGCAAGAATCAACAACGATGTCAGGGCCTCAATGCTGTGAAAATCCACCCACCCTCAGCTCCACCAGTGGAGGTGGCGTTGTGCAACAATTTGGAGGCCTCACCACTTACATTGCAGGTCCGCCTCATGCCAAAGCTGCTGTCATTTTGATCTCCGATATTTTTGGTATGCTCTGCTTTTCTTCTTCACAGATCTGATTTATGATTTTTCAATCTTTTTTTTTTTTGGTGGATTGGAGGGTTTTTTTTTTTATATTTATGGGGTGGGGTTTGTGTGTTAATAATTTAGATTTTCTTGAAAATACATGCTTAGTGGTTGAGTATTCTTTTTAGGGATCAATTTGGGTTAGAAATAAATGGATTTCTATGCCCCCTTTTTAGTTATAGAATTGTCTTTGCAAGCTTCTTTCTCCCAGTTTTGATGAATTTGAATGCTAAGTAGCTCATTTGGTAATGCAGGATTTGAGGCTCCAAATTTGAGGTACTTTCTCTCTCCTCAGACCACTGATTACTTTTGTATATGATTCTGCTATTTGATCATGTATTCATGTTGAATTCCTAATCTATATCATAGTATTACTACCAAGTTGAATAATCTAATAAACTTATAAGCCAAATGTCTTGTTTTCAAGTGCAACTCAAGTGCGTTTTTAATCGGTATCAGTTTTCTTCATAATATTGTATTCAACAACTGATATTGTTTGCACTCATCATACTTAGGCTTGAAATATAATTGAAAAGAACATATGAATAAAAAAGTCAGTGCTGATTATACATACTTGTTACTGGCATATTCTCTGTAGTACATCTAATTATATGTTTCACATCAAAATGGATCAGTGAGTGATGAAATCATATGTGGTGTATGTATGTTCTGTATAGGACACTAATTTAACTCTTTGACAACATAGGAAGATTGCAGACAAAGTTGGTGCTGCTGGTTTTTATGTTGTGGTACCAGATTTTTTCCGTGGAGATCCATACATACCTGATCAGAAAACTGTACCTGATTGGATTAAAGATCATGCTCCTGTAACTTCTCTCTCTCTTTCTCTCATTGGTAATAGGAGGATCGAGTGGGGTTACACACTTACACTTCTGGTTCAGTACTTCTTTTGTTTTATATATTTTACGCTAATGACTTTCCTTTCTACAGGATCAAGGATTTGAAGATGCAAAGCCGGTTATTGAAGCTCTAAAAAGCAAAGGCATGGCCAAGATTGGAGCTGCAGGATTCTGCTGGGGAGGTTGAATCATTTTCTTAAAAAAATTACTTGATTTTGAGCACAAAAGTTTTAAGCAGTTTCCTCATACTAATTACCAAACACCCTCTAAAAAGAACTAAAAGTTTGATTGCTTGATCGAGAAATGCGTATGCAAAATTATTTCACCCATACTGTTTTTCCCATATTGGCATTGATTGATATCTTCGTAATTTTACAATGCTCATCACTCAAAATGAATTTTCCAGTCATTCTATGGAGTGTTTGGTAAGTTGGACAAACATCGAGGGTTGTGATAAATTAATCAAGTTTTAAGCAGTTTCCCGAGTTTCATATTTGATTCATGTAGAAGGGAGAGTAGTAGATGGGAATTCATGTATTGTGCATACATTGATGTAGGATTCACACCTATTTATAGTGGGAGAGAGACCTAAGGTTACAATTAAAAGCAACGATAGAATAAATAACGATCCCTGTACTAAATATGGAACAACTAAACTTATTTTTTCACAGTACATAGAACAACTAAACTCGGAAACACAAAAAATATAGGATAGCAACAGAAATCTTCAATGTTTCAAATATCATAATTTAACTTTTGTTTTTTAATTAAATGTTATTTTAGGCAAGGTGGTTGTGGAACTGACGAAACACGGTTATATTCAAGCTGGGGTGCTGCTACATCCTTCATTTGTGACCATAGAAGATGTTCAGGGTAAGCATAGTGAGAAATACGATTACCTATATTTTCTATAGTGGAAGTGAAACACAAGTAGGCCTGTTTCTTCGCCATTGACAGCACAATAATTCTCATCAGGAACGAAGGTACCATTATGTGTACTCGGAGCTGAGACTGACCATTTGTGTCCACCAGAGCTTGCTAAACAATTCGAAGCTGCCTTGAATGCCAAGCCTGAGGTAATAAACTTCATACATTGTTCTTGCATGTCTACTAATGCTTTCTTTCTATTTCCTGGACAATCCAACTTTAAAATAAGAGGAAGTCTTGTACTTACCTTTAAGACATGATTGGGATGGGGCTCTATAAACCCATGAAAATGGGATCCTTGTCGTGTATGAGACCCGTCTTGTACAAATTTTTGTGTTGCGATAAACTAGTTCATCTCTCTCGATTCGAGCGTATGTATTGATGGTGATGTTGGTTGTGCAGATTGATAGCTATGTGAAGATATTTCCAGGGGTTGCGCATGGGTGGTCTGTGAGGTACAAGGATGAAGATGAATTTGCTGTGAAGAGTGCTGAAGAGTCACACAAGGATCTTCTTGATTGGTTAATTAAGCATCTTAATTGAATCTTATCATTTGTATAGAATCAATGTGTGGGGAATTTCTGAATAATCTGTTTTGGTTTCTGATATTAGTCAGTTGCTGAGATTGAATCTAGTTTGTGTAATCTTTGATGTTATGGGGAAAAAGTTAAGGGATTTTTATGAAGAACAATTTGTTTTTGATCTGTCTTAAAAGCTTCCTAATTCTGTGAGTTTTTCTCTCACCCCGCCAAAAAGATGAAAAAAAATACACATTAGTAAGTAGTTTCTACGTCACATAGTAATCTGCATATTTCTTTTATTTGGACATTACTCAAATTTGCGTATTATTAGAAAAAAATTGAATTTTTGTAGATATTTATAAACTTATACATATATTTTTTTCATATATCTCTCAGTTCCACATTTCTACTATAAGTTTCTCACATTTTTTTGTTGGATGTAAGTTTTTCATTTCATAAAAAGTAACAACACTTCATGTATTAATAAACAAATACCTTTTTAAACTATCACTTTACTTTTTCAAAATTTGTCGTTACATTTTCACAATTTTTTATTATTTTATACACTTTCTTAAACAAATCAATAAAAAAAGGAGAAATTTAAAGAGGGATAAAAGGAGTATTATTTTATTTAATTTTTTTTTTTTAAATATGTTATCTTTTATAGTGTACATTTATGTGAAATAAGGTAGTAAAATATAAACACCCAATTTGCAGGTAAGAAAAAGTAAAGAAGAGCAAAGTTTACAGGAAATAGAATCTTGGAATAGGTCTTGCTATTTGTAGGTCGTGCAAGATTTAAAGTTGGTCCAAATGTTGTATGCAATAGTAAATCAGGCAACTCTATTATTATTTGAAAAATTAATTTTGTTATTATTATAACATCATTTTTATTCATATTAATAGATCACTTTTTTATGATTTAGTTCCTCTATTAAAAGTGTAGAAACACTTTTTTTAAAAGTTGATATGAAATTTTTTTTTAAAAAAAAATTAAGTGCTTCTCACTATTTAATAGTGATTGAAAACATACACTTAGTTAGAGGTGAATTTTCAAAGTGATAAACATGTACAAGTTTCTATATAATTATACAGTGGACTTGATTAAAAAAAAAGTTTTAATATTATGAATTTATATAAAATTATACTATTATACATGCAGTCATGCACACATAATTTTTATCGCATTGAATCGAATTTTCATTAGCTTTTTTGAGTCTAAACAAATTTAATACTATCCATTTTAAATTAAATTATTCATCAATTAACTATAACATAAAAATTATATTTTATTGTTATTTATAAAAATACCATCTGAACAAAAGAATGAATATTTTAGCAAGTACTAACAATTAAGTATGAGATGAAATGAGTATTACATCTACTGAATTCTAATACATAATTGTATATTATATATATATATATGTATATGCATTGTGAAAATTATATTTAAAAAAAAATACTCACCATAAAAAACTTACTTTTTATAAAAATTATTTACTTCGTCCCGCAGGAATTTATATACTACTCCCTCCGTCCCACTATAAGTTGCTCACTTTGTCATTTTCATCTGTCTCACTATATGTTGCTCATTTTTATTATTATTTTCAATACTTTTTACACTATTTTCATTATTTTTTTAATTTTTTCATCACATCACATGTATTGTATCAATATTTTTATATCCTTCTTAATATTAGTGTCCAAAAGTTATGAGCAACTTATAAGGGTACGGAGGAAGTATTAAAGAAGAAAATATCAATTTATATTCACAGTTAAACACCTATAAAATAATGAGTAGGTATTGTATGAAAATATTTAATGATAAACTTATCATGAAATTGTTTTAATGTATTAAATATCTGGTCAAGTGTATCAAAATATTCATCAGGTGTATAAAAAATTGGAGTCAATACTGATAACATTTTTAATATACCTAACTAAATGTTTAATACTTCAAAATTTATTTATGATAAATTTATCGTGAACCATTTTCATGCCTAAAATAATATACATATTTACTCGTATTTGACAAGCAAAGAAATCGAATATCAAGCTCAAACCAATATTTTTTGGAACCAAGTTTTGAAAAATTACATATTCGACCCAACGACAAAGATCAACAGAGTCGTGATTGACTCATTTTTTATTTTGGGAAAGGGAAAGATCCTTTGTTGGTGGCGGCATGGGATTTGTCCAGCAACAAAAGAATTCTAGTAACGTCTAAAGAAAGAAACACCCCTCCCTCGCACACTCTCTCTGATACTGAAATACACCTCTAATTTTTCAACAGAATCAAGAAAATGTCAGGCCCTCAATGCTGTGAAAATCCACCCACCCTCAGCTCGACCAGTGGAGGTGGGGTTGTGCAAGAATTTGGAGGGCGCAGCTCTTATATCGCAGGCCCTCCTCATGCCAAAGCTGCTGTCATTTTAATCTCTGATGTTTTTGGTAAACTCTACTTTTTTGTGTTCCTTTCTTTGCCATGTAATAATCTTTTATGGGCTTGTGTTGATTTATGTGTTCTTGAATTTTATTGGAGATGATGCTTTTTTGGATCAATTTGGGATCTCTAGTTCCTTTCTTTGCTATGTAACAGATGTTCTTTTACTCTTCTCTTATGGGTGTGTTTTTATTTAGGTGTTCTTGAATTTTATTGGGGTGAGGCTTGCTTAGTGACGTGATAGTTTTAGGCATGTATGTGTACAATAGAGGTAGATGTGTGTTTGGATGGATTTGAAATGGATGGATTTTTCACTCCCCCTTTGCTAATTGTCTTTGCTAGCTCTTTACTCTAGTTTTGATATATTCAAATGCTTTGTTAATTGCAGGATATGAAGCTCCGAATTTGAGGTAACCTCAGACCACTAATTACTTCTACACATGTTTCTGCTTTTTGATCATGTTTGAATATCTAATTCAGATATATGATCTAGCATCACTATCTAGTTGGATGAGTAAGATCATAACAAGGCACATTATAAATGGATTAGTTAGAACTTTTGTGCTAATTAGTTAGGCCTGAAATATTAAAAAAGGCATATGAACAGAGAAGTCAGTGAGTTGTTTGATTGTGGTAACTTGGAACTTGCATAGTGTTAATAATGTTTTAGATGGAAAGATTTAGGTATCAAAAGCAATAGGGTCTTATTAACGAGCGTAGTAGGATTGCTGATTTCTTTCGCTTTTTGACAAGTAACCTGAGCTTGTATTGATTCAAAGTATCTTGTTACCATGAGGTAACTTTACTGTCATTTATATTATACAACACTGATATAAGTCTTCAACAACACAGGAAGATTGCAGACAAAGTTGGTGCTGCTGGTATTTATGCTGTGGCACCCGATTTTCTCCGTGGAGATCCATTGGTACCTGATCAGAAACCTTTCACTGATTGGATTAAAGATCACGGTCCTGTAAGTTCTGTTTTTCTCTCTCAAATCAGTAGTACTTGGATCGAGTGGGAATGCACTTCTGCTTCAGGGCTTTTTCTTTTCATATATTTTACGTAAATAAATCATTGTCTCAGGATCAAGGATTTGAAGATGCAAAGCCGGTTATTGAAGCTCTAAAAGGCAAAGGCATAACCAAGATTGGAGCTGTAGGCTTTTGCTGGGGAGGTTGAATTATTTTTTCTTGAATTTAAGCCCAAAAGTTTAAGCAGTTTCCTCAGTTCAACTTTTATTCATTATAATAACGGGTAAATTGCCAAGACCCTCGAGATTCGTCCAAATTATTAAAATAACCTTGTGGTTTGAATATTCACCACACTCCCTCTAAAAAGTCCAACGAAAATCATTCAACTGATCGAGATGCAAAATTGTTCGCTTCACTTATTATGTTTTTCTCGTATTTGCATCTTTTTTAATTTTGTTACTTGCCAGCAAACAAAATTTTTGGTCATTCTAGGGGGATGTATACTTTTGGACAAACCTCAAGATGGGTATGGTAATTTACTCAAGTATTTTCATATTTGATTCAATATCATAAGTTGACAACTTTTTATTTTCAAAATTGAATGTTGCATCAGCTAAGGTGGTTGTGGAACTGGCGAAATACGGTTATATTCAAGCTGGGGTGCTTCTACATCCTTCGTTTGTGACCTTAGAAGATGTTCAGGGTAAGACATAGTGAGAATTATGGTCTGTATTCTTCAGAATCACTTTTTTTAAAAGCTGGTAGATTCGGTCCCGAGTTTTCTCTCATTTTGCGAACACCACCTCAGTATGATTACCTATAAACTTCCTCCAATTTTTTATTTTTTCCCGGATGGAAGTAAAACATTGAGTAGCTCTGCTTCTTTGCCATTGATAGTCGAATAATTGTCAGGATCGAAGGTTCCATTATCTATACTCGGAGCTGAGATTGATCAGAAGACTCCACCAGAGCTTGTGAAACAATTTGAAGCTGCCTTAAAAGCGAAGCCTGAGGTAAGAAACAAACTCCATACATCCCTACTTCTCAAGTTCTTCCATGTTTGAGATAAGCTTTTGCACCCCTCTCTCGGCTTGTTTAGTAAAACAATTAGTAGTGAAACAATGGTGATTGATGCTGGCTGTGCAGATGGATAGCTTTGTGAAGATATTTCCGGGGGTTGCACATGGCTGGTCTGTGAGGTACAGTGATGAAGATGAAGCTGCTGTGAAGAGTGCCGAAGAGGCACACAACGACCTTCTTCATTGGTTCGTTAAGCACCTTAATTGAATCTTATAAGTTGATGTTCAAAAGTGAATGTCAAAAATAATGTCAGCTATAAACACATATGCAATCAATGTTTGGGGCAATTTCTGAATAACCTGTTTTTGGTTTGTGATATTAGTCGCTCAGATTGAATCAAGTTTGTGTAATCTTGGTGTTAGGAGGAAAAAATAATGGACTTTTATGATCATTTTTTCTTTTTCTTTTCATATGATCATTCTTGATGTTGCTGTTTGTTGTCTTGTGTGGTAATATTTTAGCTTTGTTTTGATGTTATGAACATTTATATTATGATATTACATTTGTTTTGTGTCGACAAATGAAATGCATTCCCTCCATTCGGAACTAACAGTCACACTTGGAGATAACACACGAACCAAGAAAAAGAAAATATGTTAATGCTAAATTATAAAATTAAAAAAAAAAGTATTTCATTGACTTTTGTGAGTGTAGGATATTTCGTTTTTAATTATGTGAAAGTAGAGTTGGAATGTCCAAATTAGATAAATGTGAAAGTAATATTGGGACGAGGGGAGTACTACTAAAAATTCAAAAAGGTGTAATATGTTTTAGAGTATGTATATGAGTGAAAATAGTTTATACATGAATCACTTTGTAATAGTATTTAACAGAAAATCTCACTCTTTAGTTTTAGTGATGATAATTAATACTCTTTCACATTATTCAACTTACACTCTTTAGTGAAAATAACATATTAATTCCATACCGAATTTTTTTCCCTTTTATTATTTTAGTAAAGAAAATATAATAAAAATGAAAAGAGAAAATTGAGATAAAGATAGTATATCATTTAGAATTAATTCTTTTTAATAATTTGATGTAATATTACATACAAATCTTTGCATGTTTTAATATAAAAGTCAAAATTAACACAATCAAAACGCAATCAAAATGGCAAATATTAGAAAAAGGAGGTGGACACAAAGAAAAACGTACTTGTCCGTTTCCACGGGTGGAACCCTCAATGAAGATGCATACATTTTCACATTTAAGATAAATAAAAAAAAAAATTGCATATTAATTTAAAAAAATAAGTATATTTATAAATGGAAGAATTTTATATTAGGCTCAAATTTTAAGGTAAGTCTCAATTTAAGACGTTAATTTTGAAGTGTCAAATTAAGATCTACATTTTATTTTTTTTCTCAATTTAAGATCTAATTTTATTATATTTGTCTCTGTTGATAGAATTTATTAACGGTGTTTGTTTATGTGGCTAACATAACATGTAATTCTACCAAACAACAATCCAAGAATTTGTGTTCTTGGATGTAATATGAGGAGGGAGAGTAGAGAGTTTAGAGAGAGAAATATTGCAGTGTGAATTGTATTAATTTCCAGAATTGTGAGTGTGTTGTTTGAATAGTACAAGAGAGGTCTTATTTATAGGTGTACGAGTGTGAGACGGCACCTTATGAGCCTATGTGGCTTCCGGTGTTGACGAGAGCTCCTTACCCTCGTCTTGATCTCTCACACCGCTTCCCTTACTGCGCCTCGTCCTACTACTATGCCTTAGACTAGATGGGCCTCATTAAAAACCTCGCCGTAAACCACCCTTGTGGACAAACCGGACGGAGGAAAAAAGAGCGCGCCATCAGGATCCTATTGACTAACGAGTGAGCCTACAGGCGAGCTCCCAGCGAGCTCCATAGGTCGGGCGAGCTCTCGAGCCTTGACCAGATTCCAAAGTATAGGGTGAGCTCTGGTGTACCCACAGACGGGCGAGCTCTGGCACTGGTGACCTGGCGAACCTTGGGGATTAACGACGTATTAGTTCGCCATATCAACATTTGCCCCCCAGCTCGCGCGCATCATGAATTTGTCCAATGTGTGGGCGAGCTGGAGAACCCGAGGTCTGGCGAACTATTTCCGGGGGTGCCGAGCTCGTAGGCGAGCTGCGCCTCGGAGGTCGCCTCGGCCGACACGATGCGGGATCCCAAGCGTCACGCAAGTCTCTTGGCGCCTCGATTCCCGCCCATAATAATGATAACTTTTCAAGTTCCTTGCAAAAAGGCCCCTAGTCTTTCGGGAATTTCGAGCTTGTGCCCCGCGCCTATAAATAGGCGAAAACGAAGAATTTCCTCACTTTGCTTCCTTCATTTCCCAGAGCGCATTTCCGGCGATCAATCCTCTGCTCTAGACGTGCCTGCCAAGGTAGAGACCCGGATTTCTCCTCTCTTTCCTTGTTCTACATTCTCGAACGCCTTCATTATGTCTGAGAACTCCTCGAGCCATACCCCCCCGAGTCATGACCTGGGCAAAGGACAAATGACCGATGACCTTCCAAACCCCCGGATAACACCTGTGGTCCTCTCCTCGAGCTCTGGGGCGAGCTCCGAAACCTCCCCAGACAGTAGCGAGCTCTCGGGGTCAGTTCGCTCTGACTCCAGAGAGCAAGCTACTAGTTCTGGTGAGGAATCACCCCTTCGCGAACTCTGGGATTACTCAGAGCGAGCTCACGGGGGAGCAGCGACTCCCGCTGAAGAGGCCCAGGAGGAGGTCACCGAGGTTGGGGCCGGCGACCTTGCTGGCGAGCTGGCCCGTGAGGTCGACGAAGAGGTCGATGAGGATACTGGGGCGGAGGTCACTTACGAACACCTCCGTTTTATCGACTTTCCCTTCCCCAAGCTCCCTGAATATGAAGTCTCCGTCGAGGTCGTAAATGAGTTCGACTGGGGCGAATATGTGAGGACTCATGGGGCGAGCTTCCCCCTACCCCGGCGAGCTCCGATTCGAAAAGCCGCTGGCAAGTCTGATCTCAAGGCCAACGGGGTGGAGAGCATCATGAGCGAGTTCGCCCTTCCGGATATTCGGAGGCGGTTCCGCATCCCGCTGGACATTTTTATGTATCCTACCGAGGAGAAAGAGCGAGCCGACCTCCCCCCTGCTGGGCTCACAGCTATGAATTACCACACCCTGAAGGCAGGGCTCACCCTTCCCCTCCATCCCATAATCGGGCAATTTTTGGCGGACACGGGCCTCGCTATCACCCAACTCACTCCGAATGCATGGAGCAATTTGTTGGCCGCCCTGACTGTCTTCGGCCTCGAGGGTTATGAAAACCGGCTGAGCACGGCGGAGATTAACGAGCTCTTCATCGTGATCAGACAAGCGAGGGAGGGGAAGGGATATTACTCTTTTCAAGCTCGCCCGGGGGATAAATTTTTAGGCGACCTCCCTAACAAGGTCCGGGATTGGAAGGAGCAGTTCTTTTTCATCGGGGGGGATTGGCGAGCTTCCAATGGCCGCGGAGGGCGCATTCCTACCCCCGAGACCTATGGGGAGGCGAGCTGTAGGTGGCGTACCTTAGTGTGTGTGCGTCGGATTAGATTACTGATCTAATCTATCTTTTTGCAGGTTTGAAGCGCCACAAGTCAAGCCGCGGGAGACCGACAGTTTCGACAGGTTTCGAGTTTGTGCGGACAGTGTGTTGCTTGCGGGAGAAAAAGGACCGTGAGATCGAACATCTGTGTCAACACCACTGCCGCCGGCTCGCGGGTCTCATCACTTCGCCACACCACCTCGCCGCTCAAGGTTTTGTGCCTTTCCATTATCGAGCTTCCAGAGCTCGCTGTATTGTATGTCAAGGCCGCCGAACTGACTTGGTTGTTTGTTGTACAGGCATAGGTCCTATTGACGAGCTCCCGCCCGTCGAGGTTCCCGAAGCTTATCACTTCCTAGCTCGGCAGCTGAAGATGGGCAAGCCTCGTCCGGGGAGGGAAGGCATCCCTTCGGGGGCGGTCTTGGACGCTACCAAGAAACTAGAGCTCGCCAAAGCCGTTGAGAATGCTGGGGGCTCTAGCTCTCAGAAGACCACGACACCTCCCCCGACAAAGGAGAAGGTCGCCGGAGCCAAGAAAGGGGCGGGCCGAGGCTTAGGTCCTGAACGGGGTGTCCAACCACCTCTGCCCCATCAGACGAAGCGAGCTCTCCAACGGGAAGATGGCTCGCGAGTGAGTGAGGAGGAGACTCGCCTCGCCAAGCGAGCCAGGGCTGAGGGCGGCTCTGGATCAAGCCAGACGGGGTCCGGGCGAGCTCTTACTGTTCGACCTTCTCCAGCGCCTCCAACTCCTCAGAGTGTGCCCTCGCCACCTCCCTATGGGGTCCCTATTCGGGACGATACCCTGCTCGGGCTCAACCCCGATAGGTTTGGGTAAGTGGGCGACCTCTTTTGAGTTGGAAGCCTTGGCAATCTCCTTGGTTTTTACTAACTGATCCGAGTATGTGCAGGTACACTCCCGCCGAGTTCCCGCAGCGACCTGAGCCCCTCCATGTCGCCGAGCGGTGCCGGGCCCTGAATTCATCGAGGGACCTTCCCGATGGGGCAGCTCGCCGGGTTTTTACCGAGGCCCCCAAATACCT
This sequence comes from Prunella vulgaris, assembly GCA_026898435.1. Lineage (NCBI taxonomy): Eukaryota > Viridiplantae > Streptophyta > Magnoliopsida > Lamiales > Lamiaceae > Prunella > Prunella vulgaris. The sequence continues at coordinate 987,896 of JAPKLY010000025.1, read as the reverse complement.
CTCCGCCTCGGAGCTCGGGATGATTGAGAGGCAGAGGCCCGCTGACAGGGCGAGGCTGGCGATGCACTACGCCTGCGCAGCGATGGCGGTGGCTCAGCTCGTCAGCGACGATATCGCCGCCTCCGATAGAGCTCGCCACGAATCAAATAAAGCGCTCACCAAGGTGGGCGACTAGCGGAAGAAGGCGCTTGAGGAGCTCGCGAGGGCGGAGTCCAAAGCGAAGGCCTCGCTGGAGGCGGAGCGGCTTGCAATTAAGAAAGCAGAAAAACTCCAAGCCGACCTCCGCCAACAACAGGCTGAATTGGAAGCAGCTCGCCAGATTCTCGCTGCTCGGGAGGAGGAGCTCGCCTTGACCAGGGCCGAGGTAGGGGTCCTCCGGGATCAAAGCCGGGGGAATTCAGAGGAGTGCCGCAAGCTGCGGGAGGAGGTTGCCACTCAGGCCCTGGAGATCGCCGAGCTCAGGGGCCGCTCCGACACTGCTATAACGCCCGAGGCACTTGAGCTCACCGAGGTGGTGGCCACTGACAAGGGCTTCGTGCTCTGTTTTGCTGAGGTAATTCGCTCCTTCCAATGGGCGCGGATTAACAATGACAGCGAGTGGGAGGCCCTCATCAGCGAGTTTGAGGACTGTCTGGAGAAGTCCTCGATCCCCCCCCCGACACGGAATTGAACATCGGGGACCTCGCGGGCTATAGGATCAATCTCGACACTGCTCGTCTGAAGTTCAACATTATCCAGACGAAGCAGGTCTTGACTGCCGACCTCGCCCAAGAGACGGAAGGTGCAGAGGGGATGCTGGAGGTGAGGCCCCACCGACGATGGAGCAGATGCAGGAGGTCTGCGGGGACGCGATGATAACCATTAGCGAGCTCGGCACAAGCGGGCTCTCCGGGAATATTACTCCTGATGCCGAGCTCGCCATGCCCATTCGCCAGGTCTCCCCCGAGTCTTAGGCTCCATTTATTACTGCTTTCTTAGCTTAGTTTACATTTTCCAAGTTGTAGTAGGTCGCCGGGTTGCGGAGCTCGCCCAGAAGGAGCTCCATTTTTGTAATCTTTACTTTTTGTCCAAGTAGATTTAGCTCGCCGGGCACGTGCAGCTCGCCCAGAATGAGCTTTTTGTAATTCAAAGACGGCTAGCTAGTAGGCCTTTGTGGCCAGCACCACTACTCATACTTAGGATTTTTTCAAGTATATTTTTGGCTTGAAAATCTCTTAAGTATCCTTTTGAATATAAGTCGAGCATTTTTTGTCCAACTTTTTTCATTTATGTTTTTGCGCTTCTACGTTATAATTTCTTAAATAGCTCGTTCTTGTTTATTTTTCTGGTACATAATTGTTCGTCTTATTCTACTTTGAGAAGCGAATCATTCGTTTTACGTCACTTACGACTACGAATTGTACCTCTGTTTTGAGAGTGCGTATTCTTCGTCTTACGCCACTTAAGGCCGCGAATCGTTCGTCTTAAACCACTTAGGGCAGCGAACTGCACTTCGATTAATTCACGTTGGGCCATTGGGTTTCATGAACCTTGCCTTAGACGTTTATGTCTTTTTCGCAAATTTTTCTAACTTGTGGCAGTGGGTGCTTAGCAACCCTTTAAGAAGGGTACCTTCGCGACCTTGGGCACTTTGGCCTTTGCCTTCGAGCTATTCAATTACAACGTTTGGGACCCTTGTCCTTGCGCACCGCGGATTTTTGTGCACATGGGCGAGCTGGGTTTGGCGAGCTGAGCCTGGTGTAGTGGGCGACCTGATGTAGCTCGCCTGGCTGGAGAGCTGCACAGGTCTAAACACTTGGGAATTTTTCTGAATTTTCTGAATTTCTCTGACTTTTTATAGCTACGTAATTTACATCGGTTACCATCTACATTTTTGATGCCAACCTTCGACTAGTCTATTATAGGATTCTAGTCTATTGGTAGAACTTTTTTAGATGTGCCGAGCTCCAGGTGTACGACGAAGCTTTGCCTTCTGCGTCTTCTAGATCATAGGTACCGTTCGGCCAGGCTGCAGTGACCCGGAATGGTCCTTCCCAATTTGAACCAAATACACCTGGTGGGGCCATCAATTTCTTTTTCAACACCAGGTCTCCGACCTTGAACTTTCGGTCTCGGACCTGCGAGTTGTAATATTTTTCCGCTCTGCGCTTGTAGGTGGCGTTTTTCATTTCTGATGAAGCTCTGGTTTCTTCGATCAGATCTTTTTCTATTGCCAAGGCTTCATCATTCTTTCCTTCATCATATCCCACCACCTTCCAAGTTTTGTTCTGGACTTCTACCGGGACTACGGCTTCAGTCCCGAAGGCTAGGGCAAACGGGGTCTCCCCGGTGCTGGCCCTATAAGAAGTTCTATAGGACCATAGGACCTCCGGGAGTTCGTCTGCCCAACTTCCTTTCTTTTCCTCGAGGCGGAGTTTCAGTATGTGTTTCAGGATCTTGTTTACCGCCTCGACTTGGCCATTCGACTGGGGGTGATACGGAGTTGAGTAGTGCTTCTTGATGTTCCATGAACTGCAGAAGTCCCTCAACTTCTGTCCGTCGAACTGCCTTCCATTATCAGTGATGACCGACTGCGGGAGTCCAAACCTGCAGATCAGGTTTTTCCAAATGAAGCCGATCATCCTTTCTTGGGTTATGGTTGTGAGAGCTTCGGCCTCAGTCCACTTAGTGTAGTAGTCTACTGCTACAACAGCGAACTTTACACCGCCTCTACCAGGTGGAAATGGGCCGATCAAGTCGATACCCCATTTCGCGAAAGGCCATGGGCTGAAAACCGACTTAAGCTGGTTGGCTGGGGAGTGGATGTTGGGTGCGAACAGTTGGCACTTTCGGCATTTTCAAGCGAAGCTGATGGCATCCTTGCGGAGAGTGGGCCAGTAGTAGCCCTGTCTGATCGTTTTATATGCCAATGCTTGCCCCCCAGCGTGACTCCCACAAATCCCTTCGTGAATTTCTTCTAACACTTCGGACCCCTGCTTCTTAGTTAGGCATTTGAGTAGGGGTAGAGAGAATCCACGTTTATAGAGCTGGCCATCCAGCAGCGTATATCTGGCAGCTTGCTTTACTAACCGGCTAGCTTCCCAGGCGTCTACGGGGGTTGTTCCGTCTGCTAAGTATTTTCGGATTGGAGTGCACCAATCTTCACCATCTTCACTATCCTCTTGCCCCCCACTCGAGGTTTGATTTACTTTGTAATCGGACGTCGAGGGGTTTTTCAGCGTGGTGATCACAACCTCCGTGAATTTGGCTTCGCCGTTGCTAGTAGCTAGCCGGGCTAGAGCATCTGCTTGTGTGTTTTCTAGCTGCGGTATTTGATTGATGTAAACTTGTGTAAACATCGAGATCAGATGCGCGGCTATCTTCTGGTAGGTCATCATCTGCTGGTCCTTTGCTTCAAATTCCCCCCGGACTTGGGATATTATTAGCTGGGAATCTCCGAAAACTTGAAGATTGGTTGCCCCCACAGCTAATGATAGCCTAAGTCCTGCTATCAACGCTTCATACTCCGCCTCATTGTTGGTTGCTCGAAAGTCGAACCGAATTGCGGAGGTGAAGACTTGTCTGTCTGGGCTGATCAGGACCACACCGGCGCCTGCTGCCATGCTAGTTGACGATCCGTCCACGTAGAGATGCCACAGAGCTATACGCCCCCTCGTCGGATCTTGTGGGAAAGTTAGCTCGACGATGAAGTCGGCCAGTGCTTGTCCCTTGATCGCTGTTCGGGGTGCGTAGGTTATACCGTATTGGCTGATCTCCAGTGACCATTTTAGCAGGCGTCCGGCAGTGTCTGGGCGCTGTAGTATTTGACGCAGTGGGAACGTTGTCAGCACCTCCACCGGATGGTCAAAGAAGTAAGGCCTCAATTTTCTAACACTCATCACCAGTGCATAAGCCAGCTTCTCTGTTGGGGTGTACCGCAGCTCAGGTTCATGTAAGACTTGGCTCACGTAGTACACTGGGAGGTGTGTTTTCGCCTCTTCTCGGACCAAGATGGAGCTGATGGCCACCTCCGACGCGGCTAGGTACATATACAGCTTCTCTCCAGGTATTGACTTCGACAGAACCTGTGTATCTGCCAGGTATGTTTTGATATCTTCGAAGGCTCGTTGGCATTCATTTGTCCAGACGAAGTGGTTTTTTAGGTGGAGCTTGTTGGCCTTGGCCGCCTTTTTGTACCTCTGTGTGTTTGCTTTAATTGCCTCGAAAAATGGACGATTTCTGTCGCCGGACCTGGAGATGAATCTGTTAAGGGCCGTCATGCACCCAGTTAGTCTTTGAATTTTTTGGATGGAATCGGGTATCCCCATCTCGATTATGCATTGGACCTGTGTCGGGTTGACCTCAATTCCCCGCTGGCTAACCAGGTGCCCCAGGAACTTCCCAGAGTGTACGCCGAAGCTGGTCTTTTTGGGGTTCAATTTCATGTTGTAGTGGCGCAGTATGTCGAAAGTCTGTTTCAGGTGGTCCAGGTGGTCCTCCTTTCTCAAACTCTTGACAACTATGTCGTCCACGTACACCTCCATGGATTCGCCGATGTGTTGGTCGAACATTTTGTTCACCAATCTCTGGTACGTAGCTCCGGCGTTGATGAGTCCGAACGGCATCCTTTCCCAGCAGTACATGTTCTTGTTGGTGTAGAACGCCGTGTGTTCCTGGTCTTCCGGGTGTAGAGCTATCTGATGATAGCCTGCAAAAGCATCCATGAATGTCATCATCTCATGGCCTGCAGTGCTGTCCACCAGCTGGTCAATGTGAGGTAGTGGGAAGTTGTCCTTCGGGCATGCTTTGTTCAGGTAGAGTCTCCACGTCCCGTTGTGTTTCTTCACCAGGACGGGGTTCGCGACCCACTGCGGACACAAAGCCTCCCTGATGAGCTTGTTGTCTAACAACTTCTCCACCTCAACTGTTAGAGCTGCGTACTTGTCTGGTCCATATTTTCTTCGTTTTTGGCGTACGGGTCTCTTCGTCGGATCTATGTTAAGTTTGTGGCAAGCATGTTCCAACGGGATCCCCGTCATGTCTTCGTGGGACCAGGCAAATATGTCCAGGTTGGACATCAAGAACAGCTCCATCCTCGACCGGTACGGTTCAGGTAACTCAGAACCGATGAAAAGTTCTAAATCTCTTTCTGGGTCCACCGGGAGTGCCTTCAATTCCTCCATGGGGGTTGCTTTTCTCTTCTGACATTTCCACCTCGGGTCGTCGATGAACTCGTCCCACTCCCCTTGTGACATCTGCGCAGGCTCGTGGCCTATGCGCGGTTCGAGGTCATCGGGTTGGCTTTCAGCTTGGGCGAGCTTGTCGGTTGTGAACACCTCCGGTGGTCTGTCAGCTTGGGATGGTGTGGTGACTTGGGGAGTTGGGTCAACGTCCATGGGAGTGGGTTCTTGACCTCCCGCAGGTTGCCCACCTTGAGCCTCATCAGCTACCTCCAAGGGAGTAGGCTGCTGCCCCTGCGCAGCTACCGACCCCTGCGCAGCTCTCAACACTTGGGTTTCCTCCACGTCCTCCATTGGTGTCGGTTGTGTGTCTTGCACAGGTCCATCGCCTTGGTTGATTTTTGCCAAATCGCCTACCTCCATCATCTCGGTTTCGACCGAGATGACGTCCAGGATGTTTGGCTCGTCTACAGGGATCTGTACGTCCTCTTTGAGGATGTGGACTTGTGTAACGAACTTCTTGACCCGGCCATCTTTGATTTGGAGTAAACACTCTCGGGCCTTTTTCTGGTCACCTCTTATAGTTCCGGCACCTTTTGGAGTTGGGAATTTTAAACAGTAGTAGTAGGTCGAACACGCCGCTTTGAATTCATTAATAAAAGGGCGGCCAAGGAACCCGTTGTAGGAGGACTGCTGGTCGACAACTAGGAAATCTATGAGCCTAGTCAGTCTCCTTCCGGGGTCCTCAGCCGATACAAGTTGGATGCTCAACCTAACACTACCTAGGGGGACGGTTACAGCTTCTCCGAACCCCACTATCCTAGCATTGCTAGGTTCTAGGTACGACTCAAAATCACCTAAGGCATCCAAGGTGGATTTGAAGAGGATGTTGGTGAATGCGCCGGTGTCCACAAGTAGCCTGTGAACTCGGACGTTCATGATGTCGGCGGTTATCACCAACGAGTCGTTGTGGGGCATCAGTACCCCCTCTAGGTCCGCTGAAGAGAACGTCAGCTCGTCAGCGAGCTGTGAGACGGACCTGGGGCCGGAGCTGCCTTCCTGGACTTGATTTATGGCCCGGATTTCAGCCTTCCTCTTTCTCCTGGATATGGAGAATCCCCCGTCCTGGAGACCTCCTGCAGCTCCGATCTCCTCCTCAAGAACCAAGAGTTCCCGAGTCGGCTCCATATTTTGCTGAGGTTGGGGAGGTGCCCTCCGTCTGTGATGGGGACCAGGTTGGTCCGCTTCCTCCTCCTCGTCATCGGAGGTAGCCCTCCTCTCGAACCTCAGTCTCTTAGCTGGGGCCTTCTTCACGAACTCGGCCAATTTCCCCTCCTCGTAAAATTTCCAGAGTTGCTTGAGGAGGTCTCGGCACTCGCTGGTGAAGTGGCCGATGGCCTGATGGTAGGCACAGAATTTGTTAGGGTTGAGCTTCGTGCGGTCCTGGCGGATCCGTCTTGGCTCCTCCAGCATGGCCTTGCCTTGGACGGCAGTGAAGACATGGTCGACGGAGACAGTGAGGACCTGGTTGAGCTTTTCTTTGAGCTCGTCTCCCTCGCCAAAGGCCTTTAAGTTCTGGGGAGCTTTGTAGATGCCCCCGGACTTCTTCCCGTAGGGCTTCCTTTCCTCGTGGGCACCTACTTCTTTCAGTAGTGCCTCCTGCATAGCCACAAACACCCCCGCCTTGTGGCGGAATTCACTATAAGTGTTGGGACATGCAAGGTGCATTTCCTTCCAGAGGTCGGTGCCTCTCCTAAGTCCGGCCATCGCTGCGACGACCTTGGTATCTTCGCTTACCGGCTCTCCTTCCAGCAGAATCTTGTCGAACCTTTCCAGGTACTGCTGGTCGGTTTCGCTCTCGCCTTGATGGATGTTGGCGAGCCGGTGCTTCTGGGTGAGGTAGGACCCGAACCCAGAGAAGTGGGCCAGGAACTCCCGCGAGAGTTGGCCAAATGAGCAGATTGACCCCGGGGCGAGTGAAGAGAACCAGCGGTGAGCTCGGTCCCCTAGGGTTAGCGGGAAGTTCCGACACTGGGTGGGGTCGGTGGCACTGACCGAAATCATGAAATCCGCGTACTTGGCCAGGTGGACTTTTGGGTCCGATTCGCCTTCGTATGCGGACATCACCAAAAATTGAATTTTCTTCTGGACCGGTGCGCGGAGGATGGCAGGTGCCAATGGAGAGGTGGGGAGAGTCGTGGCGTCAGGTCCGCCAGACTTGGCTGCTACTTGTGCTTGTAGCATTTCAACGGCCTTTTTCAGTGAGGCCAGCTCGTCATCTCGGGTCACCTCCGGCAGAGGGTGCCCAAAGGTCGTGCGTCTCGCGGACGCACGTCCCCGAGGTGCCTCACTCTGGGGTGACCTCTCAGTGGTGGGCTGGAACTGGCGTCCGCCGTGGGGGCCTAGCCGGTCAGTGGCGGGCCTACTCAGCCTTTCGTGGGCTGACCTGCGTGGCTGCTGGTCGGAGTCCCCATGGGACGCAGCTGGGACTGCCGTACGCTCATTTTCTTCGTACCTCGGGCCCAGGCGGCCTTGGAGGACTTCCCTCCTTTGAGATTGGTGGGTGCCAAATGCCCCGGTGTAGGCCGACTCCCTTCCAGTGTAAGGAGCGGGACCCTCCTCCACCATTTTGGCTTTGCCGGTCCTCTCCCTGCGCTGGCGAGCTTGTGCCGAGCTCGCCTCCTGCTCGGTGGGGAGTACGCTGTAGTCTCCCCTGGTTTGGGTGCCCTGGGTGGGCCTGGTCTGCTCCCTGGTTTCGGCGGCTGGAGCTCGCCTGGGTACTAGGGCGAGCTCGTCCTGCTGTCGCTGTTGCAACCTTTGTAGGGTCGCGATGGTGCGTTGGAGCTCGTCAGGATTGCTGACCAAGTCCCTCAGAGCGGGGGCCAAGTCTTCCTGGGTCACCGCAATTCGCGGAGGTCACGGAGCTGCGGTGCTCTTCTGGGGAGGTGGTTGTGACGTCTCCACCACCTGGCGTGAGGTCTCCACCTCGGCCTGGTTTTGATCGCCCCCTTTAGACCTTCCCGCAGCTGCGGAGGCCTGTCCCTTGGCAGCTCGAGTGTTAGCCATTTTTGGGTTTCGGAGGGGGTAACTTGCTGAAGGGCGTCGAAGTGGAGGGAGGTCGCCGGAGTGGTGGAGGTCGCCTGAGTGGTTGTCCAGCTTTAGGCGGAGCTGTGCAAGTTTTCGTCTAGCCTCGCGTGTGACGAATTATTCGAAATTCAGTTTATTCGTGTACACGCGCGCGTTTGAAAACTTGTTCCGGACCGATTTTGTGAAATCCGAAGACTCGGGTTTTTGTCCGGAAATCTGGGTTCTTCGTTCAAGGGATGAGGGTGTGTGTGTATCTTCAAGTGTTCTTGAGTTTTATCAAGAACACCTTAAAATCTTCAAACCTTCAACCAAACCCTAACTTTTTGTTCTTGAGATTTTTTAATTTTCCAGATTCGGAGGTTCGAAAACAGACCCTCCTTCTAGCGCCAAATTGTTGATAGAATTTATTAACGGTGTTTGTTTATGTGGCTAACATAACATGTAATTCTACCAAACAACAATCCAAGAATTTGTGTTCTTGGATGTAATATGAGGAGGGAGAGTAGAGAGTTTAGAGAGAGAAATATTGCAGTGTGGATTGTATTAATTTCCAGAATTGTGAGTGTGTTCTCTGAATAGTACAAGAGAGGTCTTATTTATAGGTGTACGAGTGTGAGACGGCACCTTATGAGCCTACGTGGCTTCCGGTGTTGACGAGAGCTCCTTACCCTCGTCTTGATCTCTCACACTGCTTCCCTTACTGCGCCTCGTCCTACTACTATGCCTTAGACTAGATGGGCCTCATTAAAAATCTCGCCGTAAACCACCCTTGTGGACAAACCGGACGGAGGAAAAAAGAGCGCGCCATCAGGATCCTATTGACTAACGAGTGAGCCTACAGGCGAGCTCCCAGCGAGCTCCATAGGTCGGGCGAGCTCTCGAGCCTTGACCAGATTCCAAAGTATAGGGCGAGCTCTGGTGTACCCACAGACGGGCGAGCTCTGGCACTGGTGACCTGGCGAACCTTGGGGATTAACGACGTATTAGTTCGCCATATCAACAGTCTCAATTCAAGACCCGATCCATTTATCTTTATTTCAATATAATTTTTTATAAGAAATTCAAAACATAATAATATTTTATTTCGAATTAAAATTTAGAATATAAAATTAAAAAATTTATAATTTTTATTTAATATTCATATTTGACGTAATTTTTTTTTTCAATTCATCGTTCAATTTTAAAGTATGTTTAATACTTGCATAAAATTTTATTTATTTGTTTTCAGTTTGATATATTATACCTAAAAAATTAATTAAATATAAAATAATTATCATGTTAGCGAAGCTTTAAAAAAATAAAGATAAATGGATAGAGTCTTGATTTGAGACAAAGATAATAAAATTAGATCTTAAATTGAGAAAAAAATTAAAATGTTGTAAAGTCTTAAATTGATATTTACCTTAAAATTTGGGTCCTAATATTAAATTCTTCCATTTATAAATTGATTCACATTATATATATATAAAAAAAAATTATATAGAAACATATTTTTTTTACAGAATCAATTTATTATTTGTGTTAATTTTATTAACCATTTTATAATTTTACTTAAAAAAAAAAAAAAAAAGTTTGCCCAGAATTTGTGCAAATTGTGATCTGTTACTTTGATTAACAAATGGCAATGATCACCACAATCGGAATTTTCATTATTTTTGAATTTATATTATTCCACTTGTGTTGTGTGGGAAACGGAAATATCCTTTTATCCAAACTCTGCCGTTACAACATTAATATCCATAGCCATAAAAACACCCACACACACAAGTTATTTCCAAGGACCAAGAGCAATGTCAGGCCCTCAATGCTGTGAAAATCCACCCACCCTCAGCTCCACCAGTGGAGATGGGATTGTGCAACATTTTGGAGGCCTCAGCTCATATATTGCAGGCCCTCCTCATGCCAAAGCTGCTGTCCTTTTAATCTCTGATGTTTTTGGTATACTCTGCTTTTCTTCTTCAAATATCTGATTTATGATTTTGCAATCCCTTTTTTTTTTGGTGGTGATGGGGGTTATGGGTTTTGACTGTTGGAGATATGGTGCTTTTGTTCCTTCATTTGTGGGTTCCTTTCTTTGCTATGTAATATATGTATTCTTTTATGGGTATGTGTTGATTTAGGTGTTCTTGAATTTTTATGTCTTGATTGCTTATCTCTTTTATAGATGTTTGTTTTGAATGATAAAGTTATCTGTTCATCCAAAAAATTATCTATCTGTCCGAATCATGAACGAATACATAACTTTGTCCTTCAAAACAAACACACTTTGGGTTCAATTTGGGCTAGAAATAGGTTGGATTTTTCACACCTTCCTCTTCAATTATAAAATTGTGTTTGCAAGATTCTTACTCCAGTTTTGACATATTCAAATGCTTAGTTGCTCATTTGGTTTGATTGATGCAGGATATGAGGCTCCAAATTTGAGGTACTCTCTCTCCTCAGCCCACAAATTACTTCTGTTTATGATTCCTCTTTCTGATCATTTTGGGTACCTAATTCACTATCAAGTTGGTTGATGTTAGAAGGCAATAAAAAGGGATAACTTAGAATTTTGTGAATCATTAGCGCAACTTTAGTGAAGTGAGTTGTTCTGATTATACTAATTTTCCTACTTGCATATTGTTAGCAATACATCTAATCATGTTTTTCACCTCGAAACGTATAATCGAGCAATGAAATCGTGTCGTTTAAATGGCCTGAGAAGTTTGTTTTCCTGTTAAGGATTCACCGTTAAGACAGGTTAAAGGGCCTTTTTTGAAACACTAAAAACAGCTTTTAGAAATACTTATTTTCAAAACTATCTCACAACTTTTGAAAATAAGTGATTTTTGAAGCTGTTATATAGAGTTTCAAAACAGCCACTAAGAGTGCAACTATACATAGAAAGGATCAGAAGCAATGGGATCTTTTTAACGGGGCATAGCAGGATTACTGATTTCTTTTCGTGTTTTGATGAGTAACTTAAACTGGTATTGATTCGAGGGAGACTGTTATAGCGAGTTGTTTATATGCATCGTACATATATTCTGGAATACAACACTAATATTATCAACACCATAGGAAGATTGCGGACAAAGTTGGTGCTGCTGGTTTTTATGCTGTAGTACCGGATTTTCTGCGTGGCGATCCATTCGAACCTGATCAGAAACCTATATCTGATTGGATTAAGGATCATGGCCCTGTAAGTTCTCTTCTGCTTCAGGGCTTTTATCGTTTTGGATTATATATTTTAACTTTAAATTACTTTCCTTTTTACAGGATCAAGGTTTTGAAGATGCAAAGCCGGTTATTGAAGCTTTAAAAGGCAAAGGCATAACCAAGATTGGAGCTGTAGGCTTCTGCTGGGGAGGTTGACTTATTCTTTAAATTTTTTTACTTGAATTTGTGAAGAAAAGTTTGAACAAAACACACTCTAAAAAGACCAACAGATTGCTTCTTTAATTGAGAAATGCAAAATCATTTCACTTATCATAATCTAGGCAACTTAATTTTTGTTCTAAATTATATGTCGTTTCAGCCAAGGTGGTCGTGGAACTGGCGAAGAACAGTTACGTTCAAGCTGGGGTGCTGCTGCATCCTTCGTTTGTGACTGTAGAAGATGTTGAGGGTAAGACAGTGAGAATAAGGGGGTGTTTGGCTGAGCTTAAAAATATTTTAAAAGCTGTTTAAGCTCTATTAGAATGTTTGACAAAATAAGATGTCTGATACCTTAAAAATAATATCTTATGAGTTCTTAACACAGCTTATAAGATGTTTAAAATAAGTTTAGCCAAACACCCTCTTAGTACGGTTTCCTCTAATTTTATCATAGTAAAATTCGAGTAGGTCCATTTCGTCGCCATTGATTGCACAATGACTTGTCAGGAACAAAGGCTCCACTGTCTATACTCGGAGCTGAGACGGACCAGATGTCTCCGCCGGAGCTTGTCAGGCAATTCGAAGCTGCCTTAAATGCCAAGCCCGAGGTAACAAACTTGATCATACGTCTGTACTTCCAAGTTTGTGTACACCTCTGGTTACGTAACAATGGAGATGTTGGCTGTGCAGATCGATAGCTTTGTGAAGATATTTGCAGGGGTTGAGCATGGGTGGTCTGTGAGGTACAAGGATGAAGATGAAGCTGCTGTGAAGAGTGCTGATGAGGCTCACAAGGACCTTCTTCATTGGCTCATTAAGCATCTCAATTAAATCTTTATCATTTATATATGCGATAATTATAAATTTATGGGCCAATTTCTGAATAATATGTTGTGATATTAGTCACTTGATTTGTGCAATTACCAGTTTTTTATGTTGAGAAGATAATTGTGTTACTAAGAAGAGCAATTTGTTGTTAAACTTACTCTCTTTCTTAACAAGAATATACATAGAAATTGAATTGCATTTCGTGTCTATTTTCAGTAATTATTTCGTTAAAATTTATAAAATTTTCAGTATTAATTGTTTCATTAAATTATATTATGAATTGTTAATTACATAAAGAAATAATTAATAAATACAATAAAACTGTTTTACCTGAGATGTCATGTTGAAATGATTTCCTTCCCAATCACAAACGTTTGAGAATTTATTGGATTTCCTTAACATAGATAATCCTACTCCCTCCATCCTACTCGTCCCAGTATAACTAGTTCATTTTATAATTTTTATTCATTCCACTATATATTGCTCTTTTTTTTTTTAGAAAATTATTATTCATTTTTTTATTATTTTTTATATTATTCACATTTTTTTTTTTCATCAAATCACATGGCATGTACTATATTAATATTTTTATATCTTTTCTAATATTAATGCTTAAAAATTATGAACAACGTATAAAGGGACGGAAGGAGTATTTGATTTCATCTTTATTCTAATAACACACTAGATATATTATATATATGTATCCATACCAAGTTACCAATCTCATAGAACTTACGTTTTTTGTTTTTTTTTTTTTTATCGGTAAATGTTAGTTGTTAGTAGTTACAAGTTAGTTCGCGAAGTCTCCTAAACACTCCAAGCCAACCTTATATCTACCTCAATATCTCCAAGCCAACTTTATCTCTCTTAATTCGTTTCCAAAGAGAATCGAACCCAGAACCAGATGAGCTAGCCCAATTGAAAAAAGATAAATTTTTTGTTCAAAACAGAAAAATGGAAATACAGCACAATAGATGTCCCAAATTCAAACACACTAAACAAATAATAAACTGCAAAATCAACAACATTTTGAAAAATAATTAATGCAATATTTTAACAAATTACGCGGGGTGGACATGGCGCTCTAATTAAATGTCCATACGTCGGCGTTGGTTCTGAATAATATCTTTTTGTCTTTGCAGCTTCCTTGGCTGCATAGTTCAAAAGCCATCCAAGTTGAGTACCTCAATTGTGTTTCGATAAAGTCGTTTAAAATGCAAGAGATTTGAAAATAAAATCCATTGATTAGAACATCTTATTCAAATAAGTGGAGTGAAATTAGAATTTTAGATGGCTTAACCCCCATCTAAACACAACATCATAGTATTAGAATCTTAGGTTCACGATCATGTCATGAGTTCAAATCTGGCTAAAAGTATCATCATCTAAGGTTTCATTTGGTTCGTAAGATAAAAATATCTATCCGCCAAAAACAAACATGCATGTTTTTGGCGAATAGATATTTTTATCTTACGAACCAAATGAACCCTAAATTTAATTGTCCACTCAAAATCGGCGCATAAATGAGGAGAAGGTTATAGAACTAATATAAATGCCATTAAGAATTTGCAGGTTCATAAACAATGTGTTATTTATGTCGACAAACAAAAGAGGGAACTTCATATAATTCAAATGAGTGCAGCTATATATAACAACACTTCCAATTCAAGGCATTTCCACAATTAAAATTTGGACATTCAATACCTGTCAAGGATGGAAATTAGTGTGAACGTTAATTTCATGTTGGATAACATATCCGTAAATAGAGGTGGTAAATGGGTCGACTAGGCCTATTTTTTAATCCGATATATAAAAATATTGCCCAGCTCAGCCCAAATATTGGGTAGGTCGGGCCAAAATTACCAACTTTTACATGTAAATGGACTCATCAGATCGGCCCATTAGGTTAAGGCATATTCACGGGCCGGTTCATTTTTTAATTGGATCTGTAAAAATTAAGTCCAGCCCAATTCAAATATCGAATAGACCAGATCGAAATTGCCAACTCCATCAGTAAATATCGATATGAATTATGTTACAGCAAAGATTAATTAGATGGAAATCCAGAAAATATCAATAAATATTGAAGAGGCTATTGACAAGCATTTATAGCTAAGATGCTACCACTAATACTCGATACACATGTATATATCACACCTTCTTATACAATAATCAATTATCAAGATGAACAAATATCAAGTCAATCAGAATATTAATACCTTATATAATATAAATAAAATTTACATTTACCTCATATCGTGAAACGATCTCACACGAGCAACTCTACTCCTTAATTATAAGAATAGAGATGGAAGAAGTGCTTACATGAAACGTGAGAGAGTCCTCTAGCTAAAACTTGTGTGTTGGAAAAGAGAAGAACCATAGACAAGAAAATTGCAAGAAATACTTTTACTTTGTTGCCCATCTTTTCAAGCTTCCAAAATAAATGTGAAAGGATATATAACAATGGTTATGAATAAGAATATATATATATATATATATATATATAAAGATTTATTTTAATAAAAAAATAACAGAAGCAACATGTCATATACACCACTGATGGTGGATATTTACAGTCACCGAGTACACTACCTAATTATTCATTTATTTTATTTTATTTTTTCAAATTTTACTTATTAAATTTACTAGTGTGATTAATAATTTCTTTATGAGAAAGGTATGGGTAGGATCTTAAATTATTTCTCTACAGACAATCAAAATCTTAAACTATTTTTTTAGATCAAAAGGTTCTTAATCTATATATTTGGACTCAAATAGGTTCGTAATTATTTTATATATGGGCTCATATAGGTTCTTCTCTGTCAAAATAACAACAAAATTGAAAGGATTATGATTTTAATTACCATTTAGTTTATATTAAATAAATTGATTAATCTTAATTCATATAAGTTGACAAATATAAGATGGTCTATTTATTGTGAACGGAGAGAGTATATATATATATATATATAAAATATTAGGTAAAAAATAAAAAACACATTTATCATCAAACACAGAGATAATTTTTTGTTTTCTTACCCTAAAATATATTCATTAAGGAAAAAAAAAGTATAAATAACATATATAAAAGATTATATTAATGTTTTCATTATATTTATAATGTAAAGGATTATATTAATATTTTCCTTTAGAATATATGATTTGTATATATAAAATTGATGAATGTACTCTACTACTCTAAACTATTGGGTAGGCCATACAATCTCTCTCCACCGCACAAAGCCATTTATGGGCCAGAGACTTTTATAATGAGTTTGGTAAGTCCAACTTCTTGTCGGCAGAATTTTTTAAATATTTATTAATTGAGAGCAGATATTGTGTGAAAATGATTCATATAATCACTTTTTAACGAGTAAAAAAATAAATTTATAAATATAAATTTTATATTACAAAGTGATTTATATCATGAAAATGATTTATATAATATTTTACCATTAAATGAATAGTTACATAAAGAGAGATATTTTGTATAGTATAATTATAATTTAGGACAAATTCAAAAAATAATTATAATATAAATCAAAATGTATATGAGTGTGCAAAAATTATTAAAAATACACACTCAATAATATGCAAACACTAATAATTATGTATAAATATTACACGCATTGCCCCTCTTTATATTTTAAAAAAAGCAGTGCACTTTTTTGTATTTGAAGGACAAATTAAGTGTGTCCTCCCTTGTAATAATTCCTTATGAAAATCTGTCATTTTATTTATTTAGAGAAAAATTTTGAAATACTAATTTTCAATTTTTTTAAATTTATTTTATCCACTTCAAATAAAAAAAAAAAATTGTACACATTTTATCATGAAAATACTTCTATATCCTTGTTAAAAGATTTATTTTGCTCACATGACCTGTTAAGTTCCAACTATCCGAAATTGATTTTATACTGAATTTCAGTCCAGGCTGAAATTAGATACCAAATCATTGATTTTGGTATCCATTATGGATCAAATTAAAATTATGCATTAGATATAACAAGGTATTGGCCTTTGAGGTGGTTAAAAAGATATTTATGTAATTGAAATGGGTAAAATAAATTTATTTGAGTTGAAAATGGGTATTTATACTATTCATTAAGATAAGTTTAAAATTATCATAAAATTTTGAGATTAGATAAAGGTGAAAAGGGAGAAAATGTGAAAAATATTTAAAATATCATATAGAGCCTTTTTGTTTAATTTGTAGGAGTATTATAGATCATCATCATGTTCTATTTACAAGTAAAAACATTTTGCTTTTTTAATAAATAAATAAAAATATGTATCTATACATATATGTATTATAAAAAATGTTTTCCTAATTCCTGTTGTGTACGTGCGTTTAAATAAAGGAAAACAATATAATTTTTTTTTTGAAAGGGGAAACCGATATATATAATCTTCAAACGCTCCTACTAAAAGAATGTCACATAGAAAAGAAAAGCTTCCAATATATAGGAAAATATTAATTAAAGATAAAAATTATATAGAAATTTTTACGGTAGAAATTTTTAAAAATAAATTTAAAAAAAAATGAATGCGACGCGCGGTGCGTTGACTATCACATGCACTATCCCAGGTTGAAAGATTTCCATGCAAATGGCTTTAATTGCTTTGAGTGTTTGTGGTGTTAAAATCAATAAAAAAAGACTCAAAGTATGATAGAAAAGTTTGGTAAATATTGGTTTCATGCGTATGAAAATTTAGGGGTAGCCACCATTCTTGATTTTAGACATAAATCTGATTTGTTCGAATACTACTTTGCAAAAAGTTTTGTGAATAATATTGATTTTGAGATGAAAAAAATTCTTGTTTTATTTTATGAGTTGTTTGAGCAATATGAGTGATTATCAAGATGTAGATATTGAGAGGAGTGATTCAAGTGTGACTAATGAACCTTTACGTAGTTGGGGAAAACTAAGTGGTTTTGATCTGTATACATCTAAACAGAAAATAAATTTACGAGATTGGAATTATATATATATATATATATATATTTGGAGGAGAGTACCGCAGTATCTAAGAAGAATTTTGATATGTTACAATGGTGAAAGTCTAATAAGAGTAAGTATCCAATTTTAAGTCGAATTGCAAAAGATACTTTTACAATTCTCATCTCTAGTACCATTACGTTGCTTTAGAATTAACTTTTAGCCCCATTGTAGTAGATTTCACCCGACTATAATTAAGGCATTAATATGAAAGGTAATTAATAAATTTCTTTATTCACTTAATGAGTTATTATTATTTACATTTTATTCATATTACTTTTTTTTTTAGATGGGAGAGATAAGCCAAATATTTCTTATGATGGGGATGATGACAACAACAATATTATGGTAAATTTAAATGGAATGTGTATGTGTGAAAGAAGGAAAAATAGAAAATAAAGTTAAGCTTGTGGTGATTTTTTTTTTTTTTTTTGATGAACTTTAAGATAGTTTGGTTTTTTATTTTGTGGATATAATTTGTTGAATTTGATTAATTATTATTGTTAGATATGATTTGATGAACTTGATGTATCATTGTTTATTTTCATATATATTTTTAAAATACGAGATAAAATGAGGCAGGCATGTGACACAATATTTTGTCCTATACCAAAACGTGAGGCAAGGTGGAATGGATATATATATATATGGAACAAACATGATTATTTAAATATCTATTTTAATTTGCCCCATTGTCATTGTCACTGTCACGGGACACAAAATTCTTTCATAGAGGTGGGAATTTTGTTTCAACTTACTCTTTCACCCATCTCTCATTCTCTCTTTGAATAGACAGAGTAACAACATAAGAAAGAAAAGGAGTGTCTTTGACAAAAGGCTAGAGTAGTATTGAACTATTGGTTGTGATACCAAAATTTGGTCAACTATGATCATAAAAAGTAAAAAATAATTGGACATTTTTTATCATAAAAGAGTCACATCACATGAACAAATCATTGTAACATATAATATAATTGGCCCACTTTAACATAAGTGAAATTTTAAATTTAATCTTAATGGCTACATATAATGTTTTAAATTATATTATTAAATGAATGAATTAGCACTGTTTCAACTTTTATTACACTCTTTTCTAAAGGTTGCTATTTTTTACTCCCTCCGTCCCGTAGGAATTTGCACCCTACGGGACGACACATTTTTTAAGAAAAAATAGTTTAATATATAAAGTAGTGGTATATGGGTAAATATGTGTAAAGGTTTGTGAGTGTGCACGTAAATCAATGCTTCCTTTTTAGTAGTGTGCAAATTTGTGTGGGACATCCAAATAAGAAAAGTGTGCAAATTCCTACGGGACAGAGGGAGTACTTTTTAGACATACATGTTCTAGGCAGAGAGTTTTTCTCCCAGAATTCTTTATATTACGTTGCTATATATTCAGTATCCCATACAAAATAAACATGATTTTTATGTAAAACTTAGTTGTACAATAGTTGTATATTTCAAATTAATAAACGAAATTTCAAGTCACATTGTCCCTTCTCAATTAATTAAAATAATAAAATAATTAGTTAAGTTAGATTTGAAGTTTGAATATCACTATTTTATATTTTTAATGGTTTTAAAAGTGAAGTAGAAATAGACATAATTAATCAGCATTGCAAAACTTCATTTAATTTGCAAACAAAGTAAACAGGCAAAATCTTATTTCAATTGAATCAAAGGGAGTGAATTATTTTCATCCTTACAAACTAATCCATAGTTGGATTTTGACATAGATATATTTGAAATAACCAAAATTAAATAAACTAGAGACAAGAGTGTCTCACACACTTACACATTAATTCATCATTTGCATTTATTATATATATATATATAATGCAAACTATATCATATGTATTATACATGTGAGTTATGAGTCTTCCGAATTAATCAATCCTTATGCCGAATATACGCATGTGGTTAGCAACCATAAGGGCATGGAATTCCTGTCTGTGGACGTTCTTGAGCTATCCTCGCAACTTCCTTAGCTGATAAGATTAATTATAAACCACAATTAATTAATTAATTAAGCAGAGTGAATTATAAGAATATCAAATTTATAACTAAAATATTTTTTAAGTACATATACATTACACTCACACAAACACATATATATATTTGGAATTAAATGTCTTCTATACGGGACTGTCTCATGCACATATACGAAATTAATGCAAAATTAATTAAGTCTCAATTTAATTGAACATATTTCATTTGAATCCTTCATGTTGTAAAGAGACAGTATAATTCGTGACATTAATTTCATAATTTGTGAAGTCATTTAACCTATATTTTGTATGTTGTGTTTTTTTTTTTTTTAATGTTTGGTTCTATTTTAAAACTATCAACAGGTCAAAATGTGGGTAGAAGAATTCGAAAATCGTTTTTTAAAGTGAGACTGATATTATTTCTTAAAATCTAATTAAATGAGTTACTAATATTTTATGGGTGACTTATATATTGGTTCAAAAAAGTGACTATATTTACAAATTGATTTACAATATCTACACATAAGTGTAATTTTTTTCTGTACAAAAGTATATTTTTTTTCTGCACAGAATCAATTTATAATTTTTGTCAATTTTGAGAACCATTTTGTAATTTTTCCATATTTTATATCTGAGTAAAACTTAGGTCAAATATTTATAGATGGTAGCACAAAAATATCCATGTATATTGAGCTGTGCAATATCCCCTAAATATTATAAATAAAAACTCGTAAAAAAAAAATGCCGGTTAAAATTTGTGTTGTCGGACTGTAGAGATAATAGCTAGTACTTGTTTACCCTTATAACATTATTACTTATTTGAACTAAAAGTATCATTATTTGGTAATACTATATTACAAACTTGTAGTATTGATAAGGTAATTAAACAAGTATGACACTTACATCTATATGATTAGTTAGACAACAAATTAGTAGAACATACAAAGTGATATACATGTAGATAGAATTGAAAAATCAAATCAAATTGTATGATACTCAACTAATATTAGAAAAATTATATTTAATGTTGATACAAAATAAACTCGAGCAAGATTTTATGTTTGGTAAAATCAACAATTCTTGACTATACTCACTTACATTCCTAAATATCAAGATGCACAATTATACACAAATTATCTGAGATCATGATAATAATATATATATATATATCCCCCATTTATTCCTTTTGAGAAAAATATTTTTTTAGAACTGTAATTATAGGATAGTTTTAATTTAAAGACAATATTTTTTCAGGCTTGAAAAAGTTGGACAATAATTTTGAAATATTGTAAATCTACGGCAAATGAGCCCAATTTTAACCTAGTTCGAGCTCAATCGGTCTAGATTTACAACTTTTTAAATTATTGTCCTACTTTTCCAAGTCCGAAAATATATTGTTCTTAAATTACAACTATCCTATAATTAAAGTTCTAAAAAAAATTCTTCTTGCGTTCTTCAGGTTGTGAAGAAAAATATTTTTTTAGGACTGTAATTATAGGGTAGTTGTAATTTAAAGACAATATATTTTTGGGCTTGAAAAAGTAGGACAATAATTTAAAAAGTTGTAAATCTAGACCAATTGAGTCCAAATCCTAGATTTATAACTTTTCAAAATTAGTGTACTACTTTTCCAAGCCCGAAAACACATTGTTTTTAAATTACAACTACCCTATATTTATGGTCATTAAAAAAAAAAATCCTATACCTTTTATATGCATGAATGAATTCTATAAAAGGAAAAGAGGAAAGATAAAGTGCTTACATGGAAAGAAGCCTCTAGATACAACTTGTGTGTTGGAAGTGTGGACAAGTTGTCTAGCAACTGCAACTTCTGGGGAACTTAGAAGAGCCATTGATATGAACAAAATTGCAACAAAAACATTCACTTTGGAGCCCATTTTTTCTGATGGAATATATCTGTTCATTTTCTCCTCTCCTCTATTTATAAATAACATTCCTATTGATTAATTAATTAATTATAGAGTTTTAGTGCAAAAAGTCATGTTCTAATTGGTCGGCTAGCTATTGCATTAAAGAAATTCTCAATGAGTTTGAAAAGGTCCATTTATTGGATGGAAAATTCTAATGGTCATATATATGCTATAAAAATAGATTTTACTTAGTCAAGATTGTTTTTTTTTTTCTTTTGGTCAATCGAATTTTAAAGTGAATGAAAATTAAATAACAATATCATACAACATTTTTCTCACCCTTCAAATATCTTTTTAGGCATTCATCGTCAACATAATTTATAAACGATTACTTTATATATAAATTGATTCCTAAAAAAATTTCAATAATCATTAATTATCATATTTGGTTCGTAAGATAAAAGTATTTATCCATCAAAATCATGCATGTTTTTTACGGATAGATACTTTTATCTTACGAACCAAACATATTAACTATTAATATTCTTTAAAACTCATGTTAAAAGTTATAAACATACTAATATTGGATGAATGGGGTAATATTTTAAGTAAATTTTACTTTTTTATTAAAATAATTAAAAATAATGTATAAAATTACAAATAGCTAAAAACATGTGTAAGATAATACTCCCTCCGTCCCAACTCTTTTTTCCACATTTTCTATTTTGGGATATCCCAACTTTTTTTTCCCACCTTAAAAAGGAAATAATTTACACTCACAAAAGTCAATAAAGTACACTTTTTATATTTTACTAATTAACTTCACACTCATATACTCTACTTTTTCTTAATCCATGTGCCCAGATGTTTTGGAAAAAAAACCTGGGACAGAGATAGTATAAATGGTCTTTTCCACCGTTTGATTTGGACAAAGCATTTTAAATTTCCTACATTTAGTAATTTAAAGATGACTATACATGTATAGTGTGAATTTTTTTTATTTATATATAAATTATTTTTTAATACATTTCAGTATAATCATTCATATTTTTAGTGAAAAATAATTAATAGTCTTTCAAGCAAATCAATTACTTTTTCATCAAGAAAGATCTACTTAATAATTGACTTTTTCACAAAGAAATCAATTGGAATGGTAAGATTGACTTGGTTACTTTCCCAACAAGCAATAATTGACTTTTGAAAATAATTAATTATGTACCCTCACACGTTTTACTTTAAGAATTGATTTTCTCTTGTGTTATCTATCTTTTAAAAAGCGGAAGCAGTAAGTTAGAATCGGGCATTCTTAATATTTGCGGTTAGACAGATCGGATCGAGTCTAACCGTTAGCAAAGTAATTGAACCGGTATGACATCATAATTAAATAATATGTAATTATATATAAAAATTAAAGACATTATAAATAATTTTTCTCTAAAAATATTAAATTTTATGTACAAATTAGTATAAAAATTAAATAAATATACATCTAATATTGTTATTTAAATTTCAATTTTAACTATCTAAATTAAGTATCAATATTTTACTAAAATTAGACCATATATCATAAAAATGTCAAATGTAAAATTAAGTTCACCAAATACCTTAAAAATATCAAATATATAATAAGTTCATCAAATGTCTACGATTAACAACATAAAAATATTTAATTTAAATGAGTATCAAAATTAACACCACTAAAACTTGATCTCATGATTTCAAGTCCAAATTTCGTAGATGATTTAGTAAAAAGATGTGAAAATAATATTACGAATTTGGGGAAAAATAAGGATAAAAAAAATACGTGATTGAGAGATAATATAAAACAAAAAAACCAAAGTTGAAAATATGAGTTTCAGTGAAAATTATAAATCGCAAAAAAGAAAAAAAATCTTAATTATTATTATTTTAAAAAAAAAAAAAAAGCAAAAGCGCTGAGTTGATCGGTCCAACCAGTGACCGGTCCGACTTGCTTTTGCCGCTTTTAACCGCTTTCTGGGCAGTTTAGAAGAAGAGCGATTCAACGCTTTCGAAGCGTTCAGTATGTTGTCCGAGTAGAGGTCGAACCGGTCCAACCTACTTTTTAAAATATAGCGTATTATACACCATCATAAAGCTTGCGCAATTCACTATTTGACGAGCTACATGATAATTACATGATAATTAGTTCGTATAAATTTTTTTAATTCAACCTCCAATTCTCTTAGCATAATTCAACGAAAAAATATTTTTTAATTTATTCTTGAATTTAGGTGTAACCACATGATCACATTTATAATTAAAGATATGCTAGAAATATCCACAATGTGTGGTTTTTACAATAAATAAGAAAATTTTGTGAATAACAAAACATGAAGTGTCATTATCTACAAACCCACTGATGAATGGAATAAAGTGGGGCTATATAAGTGTCAAGTCGTTGCATATCTATTCACTACTTATTTATTTTTAATTTTAATTTGAAATATGTACAAAAATATTAATTAAAATATGAATTATTATCTTTTTTTAATATAGGTATCCTTTTTTCTTTTCTTTTTGAATTTACTGTGGAAATATCCATATAAAAGTGATTCTTGTGTTCATCCAAATACATCGCATGTACGTGTATGAAGACATAACTCAACACTTAAAATTCAAGTTGTAAGTGAGAGGATTGTCCAAGCTTAAAAGCAGGGGTGACATACCGTACCATACCATACCGTATACCGTAGCGAAATTAAAATGCATACTAATACCATACCGAATTTTTCGGTATACCGGATTTCCGTATACCAAAATTTCGGTATACCAAAAATGCACACCTCATACCGTATCGAAAATTTCGGTATACCGTACCGTTTCGATATTTAAATATATACCGATCTATACCGAAATACCGGTCCATACCGAAATACCAACTATGTCGGTATACCGCCCATACCGTTATACCGGTCCATACCGAAATAATTGAAGTATAATTTTAATTAACTGAAATAAATTTAATATTAAATTACCAAAATGGTATATACCGGTATACCGAGATACCAAAATATTTTTGGTATACTGAAAATAATCGGCATACCGGAATATTTTCGGTATACCGGTTTATACCAAAAATATTTCGGTATATACCGGTATACCGAAAATTTTAAAATTCTATACCGATACCGTACTGAAAGTTTCGGTATACCGAAATTTTCAATAAATTCGGTATTTTTCGGTATGGTAAGTACGATATACCGGTATTTTCGGTATTTGCTCCACCCCTATTTATAAGCTCGCCCAAGATCATATTCACTACATATGTGGGATACCTTATTCCCTCCCTCACTTGAGAAGTTCATCAAGCACGACACGTGGTTCCACATGTGGATCCACACATCCAGTTGAGAGATGACTCAGATATCATGTATAAAGGTCTAACTTAACACTTAAAATCTAGTTTGTAAGCGAGAGAATTGTCCAGACCTATAATGTTCTTGAATTTTAAAAATTAATTATAAAAAATATACAGTTCCGTATGTACTGTGTGTTTGAATAAGCAATAATCATTAATACCCCAATATCTCAAGTGATAATCAACAATATCTCAAGTGAAGATGGATGGAGATGACCAAGGTTATTTGTGGTAATGTTCTTATTTATGTGAATGATGTTGATTTTGAGATGAAAAAAAATCTTGTTTTATGTTGTGATCAATTGTTTGAGCAATATGAGAGTTATTATCAAAATGGAGATATTGAGGAGTACTGAATTACTGATTCAAGTGTGACTAATGAACCTTTACGTAGTTGGGGAAAACTAAGTGATTTTGATTTGTATACATCTAGAAAGAAAATAAACCTACGAGATTGGTATTAGATCTATATGTAGAGGGGTGTTTTTGATACGTTACAATGGTAGAAGTCTAATAAGAGTATCCAATTTTAAATTGGATTGCAAAAGATATTTTTATAATTCTCATCTCTACCATTATGTTATAATGGTGAAAGTCTAATAAGAGCAGTATTTTATGTGATCCCAAAATTTCTTCAACTACTGTCACAAAAAGTAGAAAATCATTGGAATTTTTTTTCTATAAAAAGTAGTCACATGAACAAATCATTGTATCGTATAATTAATTTGCCCACTTTAACATAAATGAAATTTTAAATTTTATCTTAAATGCTACATAATATTTTAAAGAAGTCGGATCCCCTCTATTTAATATTTCCTCCATTTTTTCCATTTAGTGTAGATATTATTATTATCATGAGTATATATAAATAATTAAAATAATTAATAAATATATACATATATGGAACTCATGATAATAGGTGACATTTACACTAAAGGTAGGAAATAGAGGAAATATTAAGGGGGATCCAAATTGTATTTTGAATAAAATGAATGAATTAACGCAATTTCAACTAATTTTATTACACTCTTTTTTTAAAGGTTGCTGTTTTTAGGCATACATTCTGGCTAGGAAGGGAAGAGTTTTCTCCCATAATTCTTTTTATTATATTGCTATATATTCAGTATTCAACATACAAAATAAACATGATTTTTATATAAAACTTAGTTGTACAATAGCTGTATATTTCAATTTTAAAAATGAGAATTCAAGTCAGATTCCCATCTCAATTAATTAAAATAATAAATTAATTAAGTCAGATTTGAAATTTGAATATCAATATTTTAGATTTTAGATTGTCTTAAAAGTGAAGTACAAAAAGACATAATTAATTAGCATTGAATAAATGCAAAACTTCATATAATTTGCAAACAAAGTAAACAGCCAAAATCTTAAATTGAATCAAAGGGAGTAAATTATTTTCATCCTTACAAAAGCTATTATAAAAAAATAAAAATAAAACTAATTCATTATTGGATTTTGACATAGATATATTTGAAATACCAAAAATAAATAAACTAGAGACAAGAGTGTCTCACATCCTTAAACAGTAATTCATCATTCGCATTTATTTAATTCAATAATATATATATATATATATATATGATGCAACTATATCATATGTATTATGCATGTGACTTATGAGTCTTCTGAATTAATCGATCTTTATGCCGAATATCGAGTACCAAAAATAAATGTATTATGCATGTGGTTAGCAACCATAATGGTGGCATGGAAGTCCTCCATATGCGGGTGGATCTTGAGTTGTCCACGCAGCTTCCTTAGCTGATCAGATTAATTAAAAGCCACAATTAATTAATTAAGCAGAGTGAATAAGAATATCAAATTTATAACTAAAATATTTTTTGATGTACATCATTACACTCATACAAACACACATATTCGGAGTTGTATGTGTTCTATGCGAGACTGTCTCATGCACATTTACGAAATTAATGCAAAATTAATTAAGTCTCAATTTAATAAAACATAATTCATTTGAATATTGTTTTTTTAAAGTGAGACTGATATTATTTCTAATTAAAGTCAAATTAAATAAGTTACTAATATTTTATATCTGAGTAAAAATTGGTCAAATATTTATAGATGGTAGCACAAATATTGCGCTGTGCAATATCCTCTATATATAAGAAATAAAACTCGTAAAAAAAAGTTCAGTTTAAAATTTGTGTAGTCATTATTACTTATTTGAACTAAAAGTATCATTATTAGGTAATTAATTAATACTATATGACAAACTTGTAGTATTGATAAGGTAAACAAGTATGACATCTATATGATGAGTTAGACAACAAATTAGTAGAAGATACAAAGTGATATACATGTAAATAGAATTGAAAAATCAAATCAAATCAAATTGTATGATACTCAACTAATATTAGAAAAATTATATTTAATGTTGATACAAAATAAACATGAGCAAAATTTTATGTTTGTTAAAAATCGTATCGCGATACATAAAGAGATAACAAATTTTCGACTACAGAAATTATCTAAGATCATGATAATAATATATATATCTCCCATGTAAACATTTCGAGAATTTTTTTTTTTTATGACTGTAATTATTGGGTAGTTGTAATTTAAGCCCGATATTATTGTCCTACTTTTCCAAAATTATTGTACAACTTTTTAAAATTATTGTCCTATATATATATATCTCCTATATACAACTTTTTAAAATTATTATTCTACTTTTTCAAGCCTGAAAATATATTGTCCTTAAAATACAACTACCCTATAATTGGGATCATTTAAAAAAAAATCACTTTTTCATATACCTTTTATATGCAATTAATAATGAATTCTAAGGAAAAGAGGAAAGAGAAAGTGCTTACATGGAAAGAAGCCTCTAGATACAACTTGTGTGTTGGAAGTGTGGGCAAGTTCTCTAGCAATTGCAACTTCTGGGGAACTCAGAAGAGCCCAATATAAGAAGAAAATTGCAACAAAAACATTCATTTTGGAGCCCATTTTTCTGATGGAATATAATAATCTGTTCATTTTCTCCTCTATTTATAAATAACATTCCTATTATTTAATTAATTAATTATAGAGTTTTAGTGGAGAAATAAATGTTCTTGGTTGGCTTAGAGAACTTTTCAATGAGTTTGAAAAGGTCCATTTTCTAGAGGATGGAAAATTCTAATGGTACAATGCTATAAAAATAGATTTTATTTAGTCAAGATTGCTTTTTTTTTCTTTTGGTCAATCGAATTTTAAAGTGAATGAAAATGAAATAACACTATCATACAACATTTTTTTCACCCTTCAAATATCTTTTTAGGTATTCATCGTCAACATAATTTATAAACGATTACTTTATTTATAAATTAATTCTTAAAAAAATTTCAGTAACCATTAACTTATCTACTTTATATATATATTAACTATTAATATTCTTAAAAACTCATGTTAAAAGTTAAAAACATACTTAATATTTGATGAATGGGGTAATTTTTTTGGTAAGTTTTATTTTTTAATAAAATAATTAAAAATAATGTATAAAATTACAAATAGCTAAAAACATGTGTAAGATAATATAAATGGTGTTTTCCACCATTTGATTTGGACAAAGCATTTTAAATTTCCTACATTTAGTAATTTAAATATGAGTACACATGTATAGTGTGAATTTTTTTAATTTATATATAAATCATTTTGTAATACTTTTCTGTATAACAATTCATATTTATTGTGAAAATAATTAATAGTCTTTCAAGCAAATCAATTACTTTTTCATCAAGAAATTAAAATCTACTTATTCATCTAGCAATTGATTTCTTTCCACAAAGAAATTAATTAATTGGAATGGTAAGATTGTCTTGGTTACTCAATATTTGACTTTTGAAAATAATTACTCTCACACGCTTTACTTTGAGAATTGATTTTCTCACGCGCAATTCACTATTTCACGAGCTAGCACTCAAATTAAATGGTGAAAGTTACATGATAATTAGCTCATATAAATCTTTTTAATTCAAGCTCTAAACATAATTCAACGAAAAAATGTTGCTTAATTTATTCTTGAATTTAGGTGTAACCAATTGATCACATTTATAATTAAAGATATGATAGGAATATCCACAATGTGTGGTTTTTACAATAAATAAGAAAATTTTGTGAATAACAAAACATGAAGTGTCGTTATCTACAAGCCCCCACTGATGAATGGAATAAAGTTGGGCTATATAAGTGTCAAGTCATTGCACATCTATTTACTACTTATTTATTTTAATTTGAAATATGTATTAAAAATATTAATTAAAATATGAATTATTATCTTTTTTATAATATAGTTTTTACATAGCCTTTTTTCTTTTTGAATTTACTGTGAAAATATTCATATAAAAGTGATTCTTGTGTTCACCCAAATACATCACATGTGTGTATAAAGACCTAACTCAACACTTAAAATTCAGGTAGTAAGTGAGAGGATTGTCCAAGTTTATAAGTTCACCAAAGACCATACTCATTACCAATGTGAGATACCTTAATTCCCTCCCTTACGAGTCACGTGAGGAGCTCATCAGGCTCGACATGTGGTTCCACATGTAGATCCACACATCGAGTAGAGAGATGGCTCTGATATCATGTATGAAGGTCTAACTCAACACTTAAATCTAGGTTGTAAGTGGGAAGATTGTCCAGACCTATAATGTGCTTGAATTTTGAAAATTAATTATAAAAAATATACAATTCGGTATGTACTATGTGTTTGAATCAACAATAATCATTAATAGCTCAATATCTCAAGTGATAATCAACAATATCTCAAGTGAAGATGGATGGAGATGACCAAAATTATTTGTGGTAAGCTCATATTTTTTGTGAAGCTACTGAACTATTCTCGGATACTAGATATCCAACTTTAATTTTTTGTGTTTTTCAAATATTAGTAACATCCAGTTGGTTTTAATTACTTTGAGTGTATGTGGTGTTAATATCATTAAAAGAAGGCTCAAAATATGATAGAAAAAGTTCGATAAATAATTAAATATTGGTTGCATGCGTATGGAATTTTAGAGTGGCCACCATTCTCGATTCTAGACATAAATCCGATTTGTTGGAATATTACTTTGCAAAAATCTCTGTGAATGATGTTGATTTTGAGATTAAAAAAATTCTTGTTTTATGTTGTATTGTTTGAGCAATATGAGTGATTATCAAGATGGAGATATTGAGAGGAGTGATTCAAGTGTGACTAATGAACCTTTACGTAGTTGCGGAAAACTGAGTGGTTTTGATTTGTATATACATCTAGAAAGAAAATAAACCTACGAGATTTGTATTAGATCTATAATTGGGGGCTACCGTACCAGTATCTAAGAAGATTTTGATATGTTACGATGGTGGAAGTCTAATACGAGTAAGTATCCAATTTTAAGTCGGATTGCAAAAGATATTTTTACAATTCTCATCTCTACCATTACTTTGCTTCAGAATTAACTTTTAGCAAAGTAGTAAGTTGTTTATGTCCCATTGTAGTAGACTTCACCCAACGATAATTAAGGCATTAATATGTACACTAAAATGGGTTATCATCTCATATGAAAGGTAATTAATAGATTTCTTTATTCACTTAACTTAATGTGTTATAATTATTTATTTTTTATTCGCATTACTTCTTTTATGATGGGAGAGCTAAAACAAATATTTCTTATGATGAGGATGATGACAACAACAAAATTATGGTAAACTATAATTGGAATGTGTACGTATATGAAAGAATGAAAAATGGAGAATGAAGCTAAGTTCGTGGTGATTTTTCTTTTTATGTAATTGTTATTATTAATTTTGGACATGTAAGATGGTTTGGTTTCTTATTTTTTGGATATGATCTGTTGAATTTGATTTATTATAATTTTTGGATATGATTTGATGAATTTGATGCATTATTGTTCATTTTAATATCATTTTTTATTTGTCCAAATTTTTTTATAACATGGGATAATATGTGATAGGCACGGGGCACAATATTTTACCCCGCACTAGGGCATGGGGTAACATGGGGTGGACATATATAATTATGTAAAGATAAAAACTTGTATGAACACGAGTTCACAGTGAACTCGGGTTTATCAATTATCACTGTCATGTGTATATACTATTACTGTTACGTATATTTACTATTACTGTTATGTATATACATTATTACTATTAAAAAAATTGAGTATGTTTTTATAACAATGATAGTGTATATATATGAATAAAAGTGATAATAATTACACATAATAGTGATACGAATTCACAAAAAACCTACTCTTATTTAAATAGTTATTACTAGTAGTTAGAAGTTAGTTCAACAAGTCTCCTTACACTCCATATCTCCAAGTCCAACTTTATATCTCCCTCCTAATTCGTTCTCAAAGGGAATCGAACTCAGACCACTCACTTAAGTGAGGAGCCCGGTGGCCAGATGAGCTAACCCATCTTTCAATTTCTTTGAGTAGACAACGTAACAACATAAGAGAGAAAATGAGTCTCTTGACCAAAGGCGGACGATGATCCCAAAATTTCTTCAACTATGATCACAAAAAGTAGAAAATAAATGGACATTTTTACCATAAAAGTTGTCACATGAACAAATCACTTTAACACAAGTGAATTTTTAAATTTAATCTTAAAGGCACGTATAATGTTTTAAATTATTAAATGAATGAATTAGCACTGTTTCAACTTTTATTACACTCTTTTTTAAAGGTTGTTATTTTAGGCATACATTCTAGCTAGGAAGAGAAGAGTTTTCTCCCATAATTCTTTTAATTATATTGCCATATATTCAGTATTCTACATACAAAATAAACATCATGTAATGGTTAAAAAAATGAATATTCAGAAACTGAGTTGTACAATAGCTGTACATTTCAATTTAAAAAACGAAATTTCAAGTCAGATTGCCCCATTCTCAATTAATTAAAATAATTAAGTCAAGTTTGAATATCACTATTTTATATATTTTTAATGGTCTTAAAAGTAAAGTAGAAAAAGACATAAAATGCAAAACTTCATCTAATTTGCAAACAAAGTAAACAGCCCCAAAATCTTATTTAAATTGAATCGAAATTATTTTCATCCTTACAAACAAGCCATCATAAAAAAATAATCCATCATTGGATTTTGACATAGATATATTTGAAATAACCGAAAATAAATAAACTAGAGACAAGAGTGTCTCACATCCTTAAACATTAATTCTTCATTCACATTTATTTATTCAACAATATATATATATATATATATATATATATGATGCAACTATAGTCGATTTTTAGGTCGGACACCGAGTACAGAAAAAAAAATGTATTATGCATGTGGTTAGCAACCATAAGGACATGGAATTCCTGGATATTCCGGTGGACGTTCTTGAGTTATCCTTGCAACTTCCTTAGCTGATAAGATTAATTAAAAGTCACACAATTAATTAATTAAGCAGAGTGAATAATAAGAATATCAAATATATAACTAAAATATTTTTTAATGTACATATACATTACACTCACACAAACACACATTTAGAACTGTACGAGACTGTCTCATGCATATTTATGAAATAATGCAAAATTAATTAAGTCTCAATTTAATTGAACATATATATAATTCATTTGAATCCTATTGTTCGTGAGACTTGAGTCATTGATTTCATAATTTGTGAATTCATTTAACTTATATTTTGTATGTTGTTTGTGTGTGTTTTAAATGTTTGGTTTGATTTTAAAACTGTCAACAGGTCAAAATGTTGGTAGAGTATTCGAATATATTTTATTTTTTTAAGTGAGACTGATATTTTTTACTTAAATATTTTATATCTAAGTAAAAATTGGTCAAATATTTATAAATGGGAGCACAAAAATATCCATGTAATATTGTGCTGTAGCAATATCCCCTAAATATAGGAAATAAAAACTCACTGATAAAAAAAATTAAAATTGAGAGGACCGTTAAAAAAAAATTGCAGGTTAAAAATTGTGAGTCTGAATCCTAGATTTACAACTTTTCAAAATTATAGTATTACTTTTTCAAACCCGAAAACATATTAGTTCTTAAATTACAACTACCCTATAATTGGGATCATTTAAAAAAAAAAACATTTTTCCCTGTACCTTTTATATGCAATTAATCATGAATTCTATAAAAGGAAAAGAGGAAAGAGAAAGTGCTTACATGGAAAGAAGCCTCTAGATACAACTTGTGTGTTGGAAGTGTGGACAAGTTGTCTAGCAACTGCAACTTCTGGGGAACTTAGAAGAGCCATTGATATGAACAAAATTGCAACAAAAACATTCACTTTGGAGCCCATTTTTTCTGATGGAATATATCTGTTCATTTTCTCCTCTATTTATAAATAACATTCCTATTTATTAATTAATTAATTATAGAGTTTTAATGCAAAAAGTCATGTTCTTGGTTGGCTAACTTTTCAATGACTTTGAAAAGGTCCAATTTCTATAGGATGGAAAGTTCTAATGGTCATATGTTATAAAAATAGAGTTTATTTAGTCAAGATTGTTTTTTTTTTTTTTACTTTTGGTCAATCGAATTTTAAAGTGAATGAAAATGAAATAACAGTATCATACAACATTTTTTTCACGAGTAAGTCTTTTGTACACTTGGTTCACCGTACAATTAAAATATATTTTTTAAAAATTACATAAATTATTATGCACGGTACACCTGGTGCATACAAAACTAAGATATTTTTCACCCTTCAAATATCTTTTTAGGTATTCATCATCAACATAATTTATAAACGATTACTTTATATATAAATTGATTCCTAAAATTTTGCAATATCCTTCAACTTATCTACTTTATATATTAACTATTAATATTCATTAAAACTCATATTAAAAATTATAAATTTATATTATAGTATAAAACTATGATATCGGTAAATTTATATACTAATGCGCATGCATTATCAACAAGTTCATATGCAAATGGTTGAAATTATTTTTACTTTGAATTATTCCGTGCAATTACTTAGTGCACAAGAAAACTATTATAAAATCACAAAGTTGATTTGGTAAGTCAATTCAGCTAATTCGAGAGCTAATTTTCTTTATACTACCTATTTTTATTTATTACATTAAAAAGAAAAAAAAATACTCCATCTGTTCCACTATAAATTGCTCATTTTGTCATTTTTGTCCGTTCTATTATATGTTGCTCATTTATTTTTTTTATCTTTTTTGGAAACTACTATTCACTTTTTTATTATTATTTTCAATATTTTTTACACTATTCCCATTATTTTTTTATTTTACCCATCATATTATATATACTATATTAATATTTTTATATAATTTTTAATACTCATGTTCAAAATATATGAGCAACTTATAAAAGAATGGAAGAAGTACTATTTTGGGTTATTGGAAGAAAATGATACTCAAAGCTCAAACAGTCAAATCGCATCATTTTCTGTTAAAAATAGATTGGGTGGGCAAAAATTATGAATGGAGTAATATGGAGGACAATAATAAAGTGAGAAAAGTTAGAGAGGCAATCAATTTTGTTACATGGCTTAAATGTGAGAAAAATTAGAGAGGCAATCAATTTTGTTACATGGCTTAAATGTGAGAAAAATTAGAGAGGCAATCAATATTGTTACATGGTTGAAGTATGAGAGTTTTAAAATCATGAGGTTTTGTATTTGAGATACGAAAAAGAAAATTTTATTTTCTTTTGTGGTAGGATGGTGATTCCCCCCTTGCGGAAGGTTTGATTTCGATTGCGATGAGATTTTGGGTTACAGTTTCATATGATTCATTTCTTAACTAAATATTTATTAATCTCTCTTGATACTCCTAATAAAATTATTAACACTCTTAACTAAATATTTAATCCTTTGAAACTTTCAAAGCAATTTTATAGTAAATTTATAATTAATTGTTTTCATATAAAATTTTACTACATGTGTCAATTTTAATATATTACATTCCCAATCAAAATTAATGCATATTATTTATTTAATGGATTTGAAAATGGGTGAAAATAACTTCGGAATCATTCCTACTCAGTGTAAACATTTATGACAAAAACTTGTATACACCCTCGGGTTCTTAATTATCACTGTCATGTGTATATGCTATCACTGTTATGTATATTTACTATTACTGTTATGCATATACATTATCACTGTTGAAAAATCAAGTATATTTTTATAACAGTGATAGTATATATGAATAACAGTAATAATAATTACACATGACAGTGATACGAGTTCATGTGAACTCGAGTTCACAAGAGACCTACTCAACATTTATCAATGTTGAATGTCTTACAAGAAGTTGATAACTATTTCAAGATTGATTTCAAATTAAACAAAGCAAATACTAGAAAGTTTTCCTTCATAATATCTAATATTTGGGAACATGAGTGCCACTGTTGTACTTTTTATAAAAAGAAAATTAAACACAATGTTTTATATTTTTTGAAGTTAATGCAACGGTATTGTTTGAAAATATTATGTAGTAGTACTATTTTATATTTAGTGTGTCTTGGGTAGAGATGGCAAAATGACTCGTCCCACAGCTGTCTCGCCTTGGTCCGCTCCGTTCGGGTCAGTCCCGCCCCGTCCTGCGCATGGAGCAGAGCAGATATGAGTTTGCACTTTTACTGCGCCCCATCCTGCCCATAGTATATATTCAATAAAATATAATATTTTATCATATATAAAATACATTTTAAATATAATATTTCATAATATATAAAATAATTTTATAATATGTCAAATAATTTTAAAATTATATTATTTATTAATCTAAAATAAATCAAAAATTATTTTTTTTAATATGATTTGATATATTTGGTGCATTATTTTTATATTAATATAATTTTAATTTATCTGAATTATATATATATGTAAAAAAATTATATTTTAGTATGGGGCAGGGCAGGCATGGGGCACAACATTTTGCCCCGCAGCGGGGCATGGGGCAGGAGGGGCAGGCATGGGTATTTAGATACTCGCCCTGCCCTGCCCTGCCCCGCCCCGCCCCGCCCCGCCCCATCCCTAGTCTTAGGTGCATCTCATGCACTCTTAATTGTGTCTCAATTTTAAAATTAATTTTGTTCAGCTCATACTCGAAATTGGGTCAGTTAAATTAAAATTAAATCTGAACCTAAATCCCAAGTGTATACTGTGCACTTAGGTGCATCTAAAATTTTGTATTTTATATTTGGGGAAATATAGATAACGTTTATTTTCAGGAAATAAGTGGTTCGTATAATTCAAATATATTTTTTTAATAGGATAATTTTAATTTAAAATTGTAGATACTTTAATTTTCAGGAAAAAATTAACTACACTTTTAAATAAAAACAACTGATATATTAATACAAGTGCCTTGGTATATACAAAATTTTATTCATTAAAAAAAAAAAAAAACAGAGCCCTGAAATTCGGTCAATAGTAAACGCACTAGAAGGTGATATATGGTAGTCTTGATTTTGGAGTAAGATAAAGTCTTATAGGTAGGCTTGACTTTGGAATTTATTTTGTTATTTTTCTCACGATGAATCCAATTTTTACGATGAGATTTATTTTCAAATTGATAAAATTTTATTTAAAATAGTTCGTGATTTCAAATTGATAAAGTTTTATTTAAAATAGTTCATAATAAATTTAATTATTATTGGTCAATAATAAATTTATCAGGAACCAATGATAAAATTCTCATAGATTAATTTTAAAGTATAAAATATTTGATTAGAAGTATAACCTTTTTTTAATATTTAGAAAAAAATATTATAGTTTAAACATTAACTTTTTGCTTTATTTTACCATTTAGCCCCTAGGACTATTTATTTTAATAAATCTATACATATATAATAATAAAATTTTGTGCTAAATTGGTCCCAGATTTTTGTTAACTTCTTTTCTTTCTTTTTTTTTGTAAATATTTAAAATTGTTCATATAATAATAACTGGATTAATAAGAATGTGTTTTTTCTTTTATTTTATTTTTACTTAAATTATACTACCTCCGTCCATGAAAAATGTACTCACATTTTTGCACGTGGTTTAATGTAATATGTTGGAGGGTATTACGGGATATTGTGAGGTCCGTTTTGAATGAAGAGAATATTTATGAAAAATATATTATATGTACTTTCTATAAATACTTTCTTTACTCAAAACGGACCTCACAATGTCTCGAAATACCTTCAGAAACCAAGTGAAAAAATGTGAGCATATTTTTCGTGGAGGGAGGGAGTATGTGTATACAAATGTACATACATTTTAATTTATAAAGCATATTAATTTAACTAATCATTAGAAGTTTAAAAATTTTCTTAGGATTACCTATTTAAAAGAATTGATCAATCAAATAAAATTTATACTTCATCCTCCACTAAATTTGTTCATCAATAATTGGACACTAATTTAAATAAAAGTAAATAAAAATCTATGATCATTGGATTTATTTCGCAATCCAATCTAAAGCTATAATTTAAAGATTTTCCCTATCTTGTGGTCTTTGGAATTTAATATCTAGATTTCCATATCGCGTTACTAACATTGCATATGCTCCCATTAACTTTCCATAAATTTTAGCACACCAATAAAAAATTTTAAAATAATAGTGATAGTACAATTGTTCAAGTGTGTGATAAAAAAAATAGATATTAAAAAGTAAAAATAGTTGTAAAAAAGGAAAATGAGGAGTTTATAATTGGATGAACCAAAATAATACACTAAGGGGGAGTTTGATATAATTGTAAGGAATGAAAATGATATAGAAATGGAAATGATATGGATGAAAGTCATAGTTCTCAAATAGCTGAACTATGGTAGATTCCTTAATTTTTGGGAATCAAAGTCACAGTAGAATCATTCCAAACACACACTATAACTTTGATTGTTATTACTCATCTTCAAAAGGAGTTAATCAAACACCCCTAAATATTTTATAGTCATGTTACAAAGAAAATGATTAATTTGGCATATAATTTTTTAATAATAATAAAATAATATATATCACATGACTTGCTCATATAATTTGATATAAATTAAATTACTTTTAACCTTGTTCAAAATCACAAAATACATATATATTACTCCCTCCGTCCCTAATCAATTTGCACACTTTCTATTTTGGATTGTCCCAAATCAATTTGCACACTACTTAAAAGGGAAACATCGATTTGCGTGCAGACTCACAAAACTTTTCACATATTTACCCATATATCACTACTTTATTTAAAAAATATATTTTTCTTAAACCGTAATCCCAAAATATTAAAATTCCAATCAAGTCATATGGTTGTGGATTTATATAGGACCTTTTTTTACGAGGGTGAATACAAAACCATCCTGTACACACTACACCGACTAAAGTCTGAAATATATAAACAATCCTTATTGTCTCAAAGGTGAAAATATATATTTAAATATACATAATAATAATAATAATATTTTTACTCCTGATCTTATCCATTGCATCACGACATTTTATGAGGCACACAAATTATTAATGCACGTGCTCTGAGATTAGAAAAAAGAATTTGTAACATCGGCAGAAAATATAGTGATGAAATTATAATAATATATGATAATGTTTTAAAAAAAATGATTGCAACTTAAAAAAAAAATTACATTTTAAGAAATTTGAGGATAGGTTAGTAGTATAATATAATAATGTTTTTAAGAAAATTAATAACCACCTTTAACAAATACATTATCAATATTTATTAAAATTTTATCACTTTTTGAAATAATCACATTTTATATTAGTCTTAATGTTAGAAGATGGTCTCACACAAGACTTGGGGGTGCTTGTTTTGTCGTAAGGAATGACAATAGTAATAGTAATCATAGTAGTAAGGAATGAAATGAATATAATTCTGAAAAATATTTTGTTTGGTTGATATAAAGAAATCACTATCATAACCATTAATTTTGTTTGGTTATTCTAGAATTTAGAAATGGAATTAACTAACTTTATTTTCAATTTTTTTAAAAAAAATATTATTTAAATGATAATTTATTTATGAAATAGAACATGGAGTAATGTTCCCTCTTCATAAGTAGAATATGACCATTATTTCATTGATCACGATTTAATCACTCTATTTATATTATTAACTCTGTTTCATATCATTGGAAATAAATACAAGTTGATGAGTATAAATAATAAACTAAACAGAAAATATATAACAAGAAAAAATAATAAGTAGACAAAAAAATTATCAAACATAAAATACTATATGAGGAACTTCATATGATGCAGGAAAACCAAGGATTACAAGTTGTGTTGTGTCATCTATATACAATAATAGAGCTACAAAAATATCAAATTAGTACAAACAACTTGATTATCTTGCATCCTAAGTTCACATTACTTACAAAAATTAAAGTTAACCAACTATCTACAAAATAACCAACTAGTACAAAATAGTCTGGTTAGACTGCTCTTAAGTTCATATTACTTACAAAAGTTTGATAAAGCAAAATAAACATGCTTTGCTATTCATTGATTTGGAGATGGATAAAGGAATCCAAGCACAGAGGAACACCTCAAATGACTTGGCAAAGCAAACATAACTTGTACTTGGGTAGGATCCTTGCAGCAAACTTCAATAGCTTTACTAATATCCATTTGAGATAATCCCATGTTGATCAATTCATTAATGACTTCTTGCATTTTCTCATCAGTTAGTGATTCAAATTTAGAATCCATAATTAATGCATTTGTGACATCAGCATATTGTTTTGCCATTTGATTGCAAATTGACTCAAACTTTGTTGTAATGTTATCTAACCTTGAATCAATTGTTGAAATGTTGTTGACTTCTTTTTCTTGTGTAGACTTTCCTTTTTTTGTGAAATTTTTTTGCGCTTCTTTGTTCCACAGTTGCTTGTTGGAATAACATGAGATCCTTGTGCAGTAGTTAGAGATCATGATAGATTCATCATTACTATCCGAAGAAGAACGCACAATCTTATCCTTTTGGTAATTAGAATTAGTGCTTGCATCAGCTACATCCTCAACTATAACCCCTGTGGCTCTATCTTTCCCCATACGAAGTCCAATTTTTGCATATATGGGAATCTGAAATTCCATAATCCATTTACATTTTTGTGATTTTGTATTAAAGAAAATGTACATCATAAATTTAGAATAAAAAATATTGTAGAACATATACTAAGAAATTATTAAACTCCATGTAAAATCATTATTGGGGTTAGATGCTCTTTCCAAGCACCACTCATCAAACCACTGTTTTTTCACAATTGATTTTGTGATCAATATCATCCCATTGACATCCGTTTTGCGTCACCATCTTAGAATTGGATTATACTTATCTCGTAGCCATTTTATCTTAGAGTTTATATGAGGATCAACCTCCTTATCAACATTGGGTATATTAGTTAGCATTATCTTGTGCACCTCAATCATGTAGTTATTCCTAAACCCACCACCCACTTTCCATAAAGGAACAACAACTAATTCTTGCAAAGTGTCAACTAAATCTTCAACCTCCTCATCTATCCAAAATTGCTTATTCTTCCCTCTTCCATGAGCAGGCGTAGCTGTAGTCATTCCTATAAAAAAATGCAAAAATGTATTAATGTTTTATAATAAAGGAACAATAATTTTCATAGAACATCCTATGTAATGCTATAAATATGATAAGAGTGTTTCAAAAGTCATCTGACAAATAACTTGCAAGATAATAGCATTTAATACAAAAGATGATAAATTGTTCTTGTAGTTGTGGAAGCAAATAAAGTGGTAATAAACATATCAATTAACATCATAGTCACTAGGTCTAGATTTCCACTGGTTGTACATGTTGGTTGCCATGTTATTCCTAAATGTTGGCCACTCATTAGTTGGACTTATATGCCTAATATATTCAACTTCATCTTCTTCATCACTTTCCTCTTTCTCAGTCTCTTATTCTCCTTCAATAATCGACTCTTGTGGATCGAAGCTCATAAACCTTCGAATTAAATTTTGTAGAAGACAACATGCCATTATAATACGAACTTGAGTTTGGATTGAAAAAAATGAAGGGGATGCAAGTATCTTCCATCTTTCTTTTAACAAATCAAAGCATCTCTCAATCACATTTCTTGCTTTAGCATGCTTCATGTTGAAGTACTCCTCTGCTGCCTCTGGTCGATGACCACCAAATTCTTTGAGGTGATACTGTTGACCTCGATATGGAGCAAGAATTCCATTTGCATTGCAATATCCAGAGTCAACCAAGTAATAACAACCTTCAATTAAATAAAAAAATTACGATTGATTCTCATAAAAGAAGAATAATTGAAAATTATTCAGCAAACAAGAAATTAAATTAAATATTTACCTAGAGGAACTTTTAAACCATGTTGCCTTGAGATAGCATCTCTAAGCACACGACCATCATGTGCGGAGCCCTCCCAACCGGGAAATACATATATAAACTGCATGTCTAGGGAACAAACACCTAAAACATTCGTCGAAATTCATTCTTTTCTGGGCTTATCCTCATTAGGAGGTGTAACTTTAATTAGCGTTCATCTAAAGCTCCCAAGCAACCCTATAATTTTAATAAAGACACAATTAACACCTAATATAAGGAGTTTAAAAAATAATTATAAGAGAATACTTCCATAATATTATAAAATAATTACCTGAAAATTCTTCCATCTCTCATCTTGACAATCTGTGTAATAGGCTCTGGCTTCTAGAGTAAAATATGATGTAATCTCAAAATTGCGCCCAGAACTTGATGGAATTGTCGACTCAAAGTAGAGCATGTCTAATTGGAAAATTGAAAAAAATGTACAAAGAGTGTGTACAGAACATATATAGTAATCATATGCGTCAAAGTCCATCTTCTTGGAACTCACTCTATCGCATATTTCATATTTCTAAAACTGGTAATCTTTTGTATCTCAAATTTCAAGTGGTAATCTCTTATATATAAGCATATATGTGTACGTATATAACCCTATAATCAATTAATTTGGATTTTTTTCTTTGGCTTGATTGCAATATATAGCAAAAACTCAATATTTGGGGGATTTTCTTTTTCTAGTTCAATCGATTGCGAAGTACAACAAAAACCAGTGAATAAGATACATAGAGAAATGAGTTCAAAGAAAAATGTTGAATAAAAGAAAGGGCTAACCTCAATGGAGCTTTGGCGATAATTGGACGAATAACTGGTAAAGATAGAAGATGTGAGAAATATATAATGAAAATACAGAAATGGAGGGAAAAGAGGTAGATTCTGCGCGCCTTGTTTTTTTTCAGGGGAGAGAAATTGAGGAAGGGAATGCAAGGCATTCCTAAGATTTTGTCGAGGAATTGAGGATTCCTTAGTTTTTAGATAGGAAAAAGTACAAAATGGTTCAATAAATTGACACAAATTACATATTGGTTACATGCAAAAAAAAAAAAAAAACTTTCGTGCAAAAAAAAAACATGCTGTCGTGCAAATATTATGAACCAATTTGTAAACGTAGTGATTTTTTTGAACCAATATGTAAAGCACCCTTTTAGATATAACAGTACCGCAGAGGTAATGAAAGTTCTCTACCAAACAATCTCTTCTCATTCCTTTTCCACTCCTTATCTCCAAAGGTGTTTACTAAACAACCCCTTACTCTTGATATTAATAGCC
The DNA here is from genome assembly GCA_026898435.1 of Prunella vulgaris. NCBI lineage: Eukaryota > Viridiplantae > Streptophyta > Magnoliopsida > Lamiales > Lamiaceae > Prunella > Prunella vulgaris. The sequence goes on along the minus strand of JAPKLY010000025.1, from coordinate 945,575 downwards.
ATGTGTAAAATCAAATGTATGGTTATTCAAAAAAGAAAAAATAGAGAGCGAGAAAGAGAAGACGTGAATAACTTGAGTTACTTTCAGTGCGGAATTAAATAAAATATGGTATCGAGGTGATTTAATTATATTGGAGGCTAAATATTTGGTGGTACAAGATGAACTAATGGTTGCACAAATATAATAAAGTGTGTATGGTGTGAATTAATTATGATATAAAGTGAGATAATAGTGGTATAAATTTAAATAAATTGTGGTTCGGGCATGATAGTTTATTAACTAATTGTGACACAAAATTAAATAAAATGTGATATTAGGGCAATTAAGTTGTGGTAAAAGCTACATATATGGTGGTACAAGGTGAATTAATGGTGGCAAAAGATAATAAAGTTTGATACTATATGAATTAAGTGTAGTACAAGATGAATTAATGGTGGTACGAAGTTAAATAAATAGTGATTTACACGCGATATTTGGTGGTACAAGGTAAATTAATGATTGTACCGATGTAATAAAATATGGTACGATGTGAATTAATTGTGATGTTAAAATTGTTGATAGGCGAACTAAAGCGAACTACTAATGAAGGATTACAAGGATAAATAACCAAGGCTGAGGAGCTGGCCAGCATGGAGGCTGAGGAGCTCGTCAGGAGCTGGCCAGCATGGAAGCTGAGAAGCTCGCCAGGAGCTGGCCAGCATGGAGGCTGAGGAGCTCGCCAGGAGCTCGTCAGCATGGCCCCATGCCACGACTTCAGCTTAGACCAGGTCAACACTAAGAGTAGCAGGGGAGCTCGCCCAGACGCAGGGGAGCTAGCCCAGACGCTCACTCAGATGCAGGGGAGCTAGCCCAGACGCAGGATGACGTGCCAAGAGTCGACCAACACCAGGAGAGAGAGGGAGCTCGCAGGGGAGCTCGCCCACCTACAGGGGAGCTCGCCCATACCCGAGAGACCAAGCTGAAGTCCACCACCACACTACCCTGAGATGGCACAAGGCAATGGAGCTCTCAAAGAAGCTCGCCCAAGTCCGAAGTATGGACAATAGCTATATAGGGAACTAGTAGTGATGTAGTAGGACGAAGCAATGAAACAGAAGTATAGTAGTGAGTAAAGACAAGTGTCAAGGACACTTGTCAGCACCTAAAGCCAAGTAGGCTCACAAGGTGCCACCTCACAACATGCAAACCTATAAATAGGTCTCATGTACTCATTTTCTCTCTCTAAGTTCATTATTCAGCAAACACTTTCCCTCTTTAACTCTCACTTTTTTCTCTATATTAAACTCTCAAGAACACAAGTCATAATCTTGTTATTGTTTGATAGGATTCCTAGATTACAGCCACTAATTATATCATTAACAAATCATATCAACAGAAATCTTCGCAAAACAAATTTATATGTGGCTTTCTAACTGGATTTCACTAACAAAGCATCGGATCAAACTTACTGGAATTGCAAATTGTAAATTTTGGAAAGATTTCAGCAGAACTTTGCTAAGACAGCGAAAACTTGTCACATTTATGAAAAAATGGTCTATTTATAGGCAAACACATAAGCAGGTGGTGGCAGGGACCTTACCACGCTTTACAGGAAGCTTACACGTGTCCTTTACGTGTTAAATAAGATAAATACAACAAGAAATTGGCAAAAAATGGTGAAAAACATCGTTCTGGCGATCAGGTATGAAGGCGGCGAGTAGCTGGTTATGTGCATCATAGGAGGCGAGGAACAGGTTGGGCGAGCAGGTGAGCTGCTCACCTCTATCTTAAATTGTGCTACCTGCTCGCCACCTGCAGGGCATAGGTGGAGAGCAGCTCATTAGGGGCGAGCAGATGCAGCTGCTCGCCGCCTTTGAATTTGTATTGCTGCTCTCCTATTTCTTGCTCTTCATGTGATTCTTGCATCTTCTTTATTGATTTTCACTTGTTCCAGTTGCATCTTGGTTTTATCATTATGGTCTTCTTGCATTGGATTGATTCTCTTGGGACACATCATCCAAGATTTTGTTAATTACTTCCTTGAACATTTGGATTAATGCCCCCTAGCTTGATGTTTGTTTAAACCATCAGGTGGATAACAATTATCAAGCTATCTGGATTTTATAAGAGTCCTTCGTTGCTGGGAAGTAATTTCAATCTTGATTTAACCTGCAAACATTTGGATGATGGATATACTGAAAGATTCACTTGGCCTCATTAAAAACCTAGCAGTAAACCACCCTTGTGGATAAACCGGTCATAGGAAAAAAGAGTTACCAAGGTACTCTTTCAAATACCCATGCCCAAATGATGTTGAGTATCCAAAATTAGGTCACCATGTGTCGAAATGGCTGAAATTGATGATCAGCTACAAGGATTATGATGGGGCGAGCAGGTCATGAAGTGAGGGAGCGAGCAGGTGATGGGGTAAGCAGCTGAGCAGGTGGCGACCAGGTGAGCAGGTAAAAAAGTAATTTCACACGTGCACGCCAGCGTGACAACATTTCACGCGCTCCGACAAAATACGTCGTCAGTTGATGGCCGGAAAAAATGTGTATCGAACTGAAACTCTTTAAAAGGTTGGGATTTTTTAATAATAATCGTAAAACTCAAGATTAAATTGAAAGTTGAGTAAAATGTGTGTATTTATATAGAATTAACCCTAGAAATAAATATGTAATTTTCCCTTTTTAATTGAATGAGCAAGTTTTTTGTGCACCGTGCAATTCAAATGCATTTTTAAAAAGTTATGCAAAATATTATCGAAAAATCACATATATTATTACTAAAAAATATATTTTTAAAAATATAACTTTTAATAATAATATATACTCCCTTCGTCCCAGGGGTATTTGCACCCCTGGGATGGCACACTGTTTAAGGAAAATATATTTTTTAAATAAAGTAGTGGTGTATGGGTAAATGTGTGGAAAATTTTGTGAGTGTGCATGCAAATCGATGTTTCCCTTTTAAGTAGTGTGCAAATTGGTTTGGGACAACCAAAATGGAAAGTGTGCAAATTAGTCTGGGACGGAGGGAGTATAATTTTTTAATAATAATTAATGTAATTTTTTAAAAATATATGCTGTGAATACAAGACTATGGTTAACTGAAATTTGATAATTAAATATTCTTTTCCAATGAGATTCTCAACTTTCTCAAAAAATTTTGAAGCTGTACACAGCACAGCTTAGACTCTCTCTCTCCCCTTCCAACGCCTCTCTCTCTCAAGATCTAAAGCTATTAACAAAACCACTTTTAAATCTGGAGATTCTCTCTCTACAGCTTCACTTCGCATAGCTCTCTTCCTCGCCTCATCTCTGTTGTAAATTTCGGCATTAGAGATCATCGCCAACTATCTAGCACAACTCCAATTTTTCCGATACTCTTTGCCCCTTCAAAATTCTTGTGCTCCATAGAAGAGGAAGAAGTCTTCAGCCTCGCAAAACCCTTTAAAGATTCCATTTTTATCTTCGAAGTTTTAGTTACTAGCGATTCTTGAATCGACCCTTTTCATTAATCATCAAATATATGATTTTAATTTGAAAATCTTTTCTGGGATTTCCACTAGGTTTAATATTTCTTCATGCCCTGAAGTCCCTTTCCCGATCCAAAATAAATTCTGCAGAAGTCAACATTTCTTTGTTTCTTTGTGATCTAATCTAGGCTGTTATCAATTTCTTGTTCTGGATGAACTTTGGCTAAAATATGCAAACTGATCAGCGGAAAAAGGTAATGTTACTTTTAACTTTTCATGTGTATAATATAATTGCTTGCACAGAGTATCTATCTGGTGTAGTGGGCGTGGACATATACCTATATATATGTATAGATATATGTGTGTATGTGTATATATATTTGAATTCTTTTCTTGAATTGCTCTAGTTTATCCATATCTATTTAAGTTTATCAAACTGGGCTCTGAGGAATACAATTTGGTGTCAGGATTTTATTTGTAATTTTCCGACTTATGGTATAAGAACTTAATCACAGTGGAATCAAGATGTAGATGACTTGGTGATTTTGGTTTTTGTCAGGTTTTTATGGCCTTTTTGACTTCTTTTTACCAACATTTGGTTCTTTTCTAACTTAATTTTGACCCCCTTTTAGTAATGATGTGAATCTTGAATTCCATTCTTCAGTTCAGTTAATATGTTCCGTTTGAGCATGACAAGTGTCAGGCAGTTTGCATTTAATACACTTAAAACAGTTAGAAATCTGGATAGTGGAATACATTGATGATTCAACCTGCATTTGGCACCTCATAGTTCAATGTTTGTAGTCATTATCTATTTGTTTTGCTGCTTCTAGGTCTTGATTTGCAGACTTCCATAGAGTTCTATGCATTGCATAATCATGAAATGCAGCTATTAGTTGTGTGTCTGATGATAAGTGTTATCGAATAAGAAAATTAAGCAAGGTTAAGAATGGATTATATTAGCATCTCCCTTTCTGTATGTAGGCTTGGTCTTGTCATTTATATTAAAAGTCAGATTTTGAGAAAGCATGCAACTTTTAAGGCATTGAAGAATAATTTCCTTGGGAGTTGACAAACTGCTGAGTAGTACAGCAATGTAGTGTTATCGCACAACTAAGTTCTAATTTATACTTTTTATCTTGTTCTTTTATGTCTGGTCTCAGAAAGGACCAAGCTAGGCTTTGCCTTTCTGATATTGTCTTCCTGTATTGTTGAGTACTTAGCCTTGTTGAAGCCAATATAGTAATACCTAGTAATAGTATAACAAATATGAAAGTTGTGCCCTGTATATCAGAAGCTGGTTTGAAAAATGGGAACGTATAGGTTCTAGAACATGCAACTGGTAAAAACAAAGGGGGCGCTTGATTCAGAAAAAAATCAATGAAATGGTGATGGCTTTGTGGTAATTGTGGTGATTAATGAGAGTAAAAGATGATTAACTCACCTTCATCAAAATAATGGGACTCAAAATAAGTTAGTCATATCTATTTTGATCAACTACTGTCTACCTCTCCTTCTATAAGGATTTCACAGTCATTCCACCGTTTCTTAACCAACAATAATTTCTTGTGCTCACTTATCCAAGATTAGTGCAAAAAACTAACCATATAATCATCATTCTCTTTGTAATTCACTATGCAATGATTCTCATTACCGTTTCTATTAAATGATTTGAACCAAGCTACCGCTAAAGTGGGTGTTGGCTTTCAGTTGTCATGGGTAACACATTGAACAGAGTTTGCTTGATGATCCTGTTTGGTCCTCTCATTTAAAATGTGGTTTATGTAGCTTGTCTATAATCTATACGTGGGCCTAGAGGCTAGGTTTCACCTTCTATTTATTCAGCAGTCCTTGTGGATATCAGTTCTTTAATGCTTAACACATGAATATCGTGTCTACTATTTGCAGGGCTCTGCAGAAGTAGATTTCTTCACAGAATATGGTGAAGGAAGCAGATACAGGATCGAGGAAGTCATTGGAAAAGGTAGCTATGGTGTTGTCTGCTCTGCATTCGACACTCATCTTGGAGAAAAAGTTGCGATTAAAAAGATAAATGATATCTTCGAGCATGTCTCTGATGCCACACGTATCCTTCGGGAAATCAAGCTTCTGAGGCTTCTTCGACATCCGGACATTGTGGAAATAAAGCATATTTTGCTGCCGCCTTCAAGGAGAGAATTCAAGGACATATATGTAGTTTTTGAACTGATGGAATCAGATCTCCATCAGGTCATTAAAGCAAATGATGACTTGACCCCGGAACATTATCAATTTTTTCTTTACCAGCTTCTCAGGGGAATGAAATATATTCATACAGGTCATATACTTATTATGATCTTCAAATGAATCATATAGAAAATCTATTGAACTTGGTTTTCATTTGATTTTGTTGCACCAAGTTTCCATCATAACACAAACATCATACTTGTTTTTGCAGCTAATGTGTTTCACCGAGACTTGAAGCCAAAGAATATCTTAGCAAATGCTGACTGCAAGCTAAAAATTTGTGATTTCGGTCTTGCACGGGTGGCCTTCAATGACACTCCCACCGCAATATTTTGGACAGTATGGATATTTTCTTCTTCGGTTCTGTTACTCCTTCATTTCTTTTATGACTGATTTGGACTGCCCATTTTATTTGAAGCTATTGAAAAAGAAGTTTCTTCATCTTTGGAATTCTTTTAGGATTATGTTGCAACAAGATGGTATAGAGCTCCCGAATTGTGTGGATCATTTTTCTCCAAGGTAGAATTCCACTCTTTCTTTTTTTAATTAATGATTAGTATCGCCACCTTGAATACAGTTCTAACACGTTCCGTTTACAGTATACCCCTGCAATTGATATATGGAGTATCGGTTGCATATTTGCGGAACTTTTGACTGGAAAACCTCTATTCCCAGGGAAGAATGTCGTTCACCAATTAGACCTCATGACCGATTTGTTGGGAACTCCACCTCCCGAAACCATAGCAAGGGTGTGTGCAAGTGGCGTGGGACCCTTTTTTTTTATTTTTTTTATTTCTAAGGTGGTGTTTGCAAACTCTACAAAGTGAGGCAGAATCACTGTTTTTCAAAAGCAACTGCACAACTTTCGGAAAAATAAAAGTGACTCTGTAAGCTGTTTGTAGAGATTGAAAACTCACCCCATGTCTATTGCTCTCATTAACTCATTTATGTTATGTGACAGATAAGAAACGAAAAAGCTCGAAGATACTTGAGTAGCATGAGAAAAAAGAAGGCTATTCCTTTGACCTACAAATTTCCAAATGCGGACCCCCTTGCTCTTCGCTTATTAGAAAGAATGCTTGCTTTTGATCCCAAAGACAGGCCTTCTGCAGAAGAGGTTAAACATTTCTTTGTTTTCTATATTTTTTGAAGATCAAGAATTGTCTTTCGGTCATGATTTTTCTAAGTAGCATTTGTTGCAAGATTTCAGGCTCTTGCGGATCCCTACTTCCGTAACTTGGCTAGAGTTGAGAGAGAACCCTCTGCACAACCAGTTACTAAAATGGAATTTGAATTCGAAAGGCGAAGGATTACTAAGGAGGATGTTCGAGAGTTGATCTACCGAGAGATTCTTGAATATCACCCGAAGATGCTGAAAGAATACATAGAGGGAGCTGAACCTACAAACTTCATGTATCCTAGGTATGATATTCATAGTTTCATAAACCATCGTTAAAATCAGAATTGAAGAAAAACCTTACATCTTTGGGTACTATTTCGAGTTTCCCTTTTGCAGTGCTGTCGATAAATTTAAGAAGCAATTTGCATACCTTGAGGAGCATTATGGAAAAGGAGGTGCTGCTCCACCCGAGAGACAACATTCATCATCTTTGCCTCGGTAAACTCAATGCCGTTTTTATTTCACCTGTATACTTCTTGTAAGAAAAAAATAATGCAGGTAATGAAATTGCCATGTTCACAGTGAATTTGGTTGGGTGGTTGTAGGGCATGTGTATTATATTCAGATAAATCAAACCCGAGTTCAACTGATATTGCTACTGAACTTTCTAAATGCTCGATTAAAGAAGGTGATAAGCCACAAGTGGACCGGTCTTCTGTACTTCCAGCAACCCGATTTCCTGTCCAAGTTCCTCAAAATATCCAAGGTTTGAATTTTTAGCTGTTACCGTTTCTTTTCCAAGTGAATATTTCTCTATAAGCAGTTTCTCATGATGTCAAAAACATATATGCATTAGTTGTATCGTGCAGTTGATATAACTTTGACTCAATTTTTACCAAAGTTTGACAATTTAAAAAAAACCTGAGTAGTGGGATTTATTAGCTCATATGATGAAAAATGATAGTTCATTCAAAAGAAAGTATTAGTTTGTAGGATGAATAGTATTTTTAATGAACAACTAATATTTTTGATCACATGAACTAATACTTTCGACCGCATGTTCTGTGAATGCGGAAAAAGAAAAAAAAAACAATTTGGTTGAATTTTTTTTGTTAAAGTTGCTGAAGTGTTATTCTTTTATGATTATTCAAGTCCTTTAACTATTCAAAATGACGGTAATCTCAGCTGGGGCAGCTGCAAGACCCGGGAAGGTTATCGGTTCAGTTTTACGATACAACAGTGGTGCACCAACCGAAGCTACAGAGCAACGAAAAACGGTAAGGAATCCAGCTCAGTATGTCGTACCAAATGCTTCTTACCCAAGAAAGCACCCCAGCTGCAAGAATGAACGCGTGGAAGACGTCTCTGAAGGATCCAACGGGTTGCAGCCAAAACCCGATCTATACATTGCCAGGAAAGTCCCTGCTCAAGGTGGAACTGGAACCCACTGGTATTGATTTTCACAATATGATATAATTCATAAGCATGGAATCCATGATTGACCCGTATTTGAGCTGTTGGTTCGTGTCGTAAATCCAGTCAGATGTCAACAAATGACTGCTGTTGAAGTGTATAGTTACAATGACTGTTATACCCTGACACAGTTTCGTCTCCATCGTCGTCTAAAGCAGGAGAAATGGAGATCTGCAGAAAGGGTTGATGCTGAGGTATAGTGCTTCTACTCTCTCTGAAATGCTGTAATTTGCATCGTGACTTACTGATACGATCTTGTTTTTCGATTCTGATCTGTATAATTGCGTATTTATTAACCGACTTTTGCTAATCGACGTTGATTCAAGAACTCGAGAGAGGGAATAACCTTTGATATTAACAGGTTTATAGAACTGTTTATTGTTAGTGAGACTTGCTTTCCAGCTATTTCTGGTAATTTTTTCAATGCTCTTTCTTGTCCAAATGTTAAGAACTCAGGTTATTATACTTGCTAAGTCAATGATCATGTGCTTATATTTTTGTCTTGGAATTGTAGTTTGATGTTATTTTGGTGTAATGTTTTCATCAATAAAATCGAAATTCAGGCATTGTGGAAAAAACTTATGTTAGACGGTTTCATGACTCATACATAAGAAAGTTTACATTTATTATGATAATTATGTCTTGGAGTTTGTTTCCATATGAAATTGACTATTGGTGTCGATTTTCTCCTAATTTGAATTGTTTTTATTTTATTAAAATAATTTTTGCACTTCTGTTAGATATCCGGTTTTCTACAGCAACTTTCATACTTGGATATACCGGTATAGGTTGCTTGTTGCTTTTAAACACACGAATTAAAATAAAAATGAAAAAGTATAAGTGATGTAATGGAAAAAGTGAAAAGTATAAGTGATGTGATGGAAAAAAGTGAAAAAATAATGAAAATAGTGTAATAAGTATTGAAAATACTATCTCCGTCCATAAAAAATAAGCTTAGATATTTTCATGTGGTTTAATACAATATGTCGAAAGGTATTAGGGGATATTGTGAGGTCCGATATGAATAAAGAGAATATTTTTGGAAAGTATATAAGATGTAATTTCCAAATATTTTTTTTTTATTCATATCAAACCTCACATTATCCTGTAATACCTTCGAACATATTGCATTAAACCTCATGCAAATATCTTAGCGTATTTTTCGTGGACGGAGGAAATAATCATAAAGAAGTGAATAGTAGTTTCAAAAAAAAGTAAAAAGTAAATGAACAATATATAGTGGGATGAGCGAAAATGACAAAATAAGCAACTTATACTGGGACGGGGGGAGTATTTTGCTAAAATTTAACTCTCTCTGTTCACAGAAATTTGCACACTTTTTTTTATTTGGATGTCCTATACAAATTTGTACATTACTAAAAAATAAAATATTGATTTACATGTACACTCATAAATTTATACGTATATTTATTTATATGTTACTATTTTATATATATATATATATATTTAAATATGTCACCCGCAGGTATAAATTCTTACGAAATGAAATGAGTAATAAAGTATAGTTTTGAATTCATATTATGTCGAGCAATAGTGATTTTAGGCGTTTTATAACTTGCAAAAGTGAATTTCAAGTTGATTTTGAGATGCATTTTTTTAATAACTTATTTTTTTAAAGTTAAATAAATAAAGTTATTTTCATTATCATAACCTTATTTCTTTTATTATAATTTGAATTAATGTAATATTTCAGTAAGTTTGCTTGCAATACTAGTATTTAAGATAATACTTACAAGTTTTGAGTAATTCTTATATATTGTAGCTAGTACATAATATATTCACTTAACAATTGAAATTATTTACATTATTTAGTGTGAGTTGATTTTTATTAAAAAATATGGATTAATTAAATTGAAATTTGATAAGAGCGTAAAATTTTCAGTTAATTAATGCACAATTTTAATGTAATCAACTTACATTTTTTAGTGTAAATAATTTCAGGGGACACTTTCTATGAAAATTCTTCAATGGTAATATGAACATGAATATATATACAGTAATTATAGTAGATAATGAGAATAAATTAGGTGCACAACATTGTTTTTCTTCCTAAATAAGATAATCATCACCCTCATTTGATTACCACCCTCTCATCTTATAATCATCCTCCTAAATCAATTCATCAATACCACAATCAATAATTTATTTTCTTTTGTCAATTTTTTTTTTAAAATTAAAGCGCAACATTAATGATGTAATCACCATAAATACAAACTTTCAATCAACATACATAAAAGTAAAATAAAAAATGAAATAAAAAAATGAAATTTCATTTCCTCGAAGAATTTGAAACAAGCATCCCGAATGTGTATACTGTGCACTTATTTCATACGAGGTTGCACAAGTTTTTTATCCAACATTACTTAAAAATTTATTATTATCAATTAAATCGCGTCTAATTATTACAAGGACCACCCGATGAAAATAGCAAGAACTGCAAAGCCCAACCAGAAAAACTTGGGCCCGGTAAGCCCATATAATTCGGGAAAAACCCCAAAAACGGCGATACTTTAATCTTATTTCTTGAGAATTGAAAATGGAGTCGATGATTCTGTCAATTGGCGGCAAAATCTGCGGTTCTCACCGTTTGATTATGTTGAAAGCTTCATTATTCTCAAAAAAAGTGGTTGGAAATGAATTCCTTTTGACCATTTTGTTTTGGTGGTACCAAGTACCAACGCATTGATCGATGCTATTCCGACGTCTCTGCTTCTCCATTACAAAATCCAATGACAACCCATTCCTCCTCTCCTCACTTTTCACGAACCCTCTCGCCAATTCTCACTCACATTCGGTTTCGCCGTCGAATTTGGAAACCCTAATATTAGGGTTTCACAGAACAATCTCAGGAGCTTCAAATAGCTCTGTTTCAGTAAGCGATAAAAGTTTCACAATGGATGAACCCAAGAGATCGCAACCTGGTTTCGCGGGCCGGGCCGAGGTTTGCCGGGCCCTGGAAGCCTCTTTGGGGTCTTCATTCAGCTCTCAACCCATTGTCCCAAACCCTAACCCTCTCATCATTGTGATCAGTGGCCCTAGTGGTGTAGGAAAAGATGCTGTGATCAAAAGATTGAGGGAAATTAGGTCAGATTTGCATTTTCTTGTTACGGCTACTAGCCGGCCGAAAAGGGAGGGAGAAATTGATGGTAAGGACTACTTTTTTATGAGCAAAGATGATTTCTTATCAATGATTGAGAAAAATGAGCTGTTGGAGTATGCATTAGTGTATGGTGATTATAAGGGGATTCCCAAACAGCAGATTAGGGAATATATGGATAAAGGGTGTGACATTGTGTTGAGAGTTGATATACAGGGTGCTGCAAATCTGAGGAGGATACTAGGAAATAGTGCTGTTTATGTGTTTGTGGTGGCGGAGAGTGAGGCGGTGTTGGTGAAGAGATTGATTGATCGGAAAACTGAGACGATTGAGGAGTTGGTTGTGAGGGTTGCTTCAGCTAAGGAAGAGCTGAAGCATTTGGAGGAGTTTGATTATGTGGTTGTGAATAGGGAAGGTCAGTTGGAGAGCTCTGTGAAGGTTTTGGAGTCGATTATTGATGCCGAGAAGGCCAAAGTGCATCAACCAAAGGCGATGATTTAGGTAACCGCATTAAGGTTTTCGTATTTGGTTTATTGGAGATTGTTTTGAATGTTGTTTGATTGTGATATCCTTTAGTTGTTGTTTAAATGTGGTAGTATCTTTGACAGCATAGTAGTTGTGAATGTTGTTATGGATTCGAAGTTTCGCTGCATTTTAATTAAAGATTTTAATGAATGTGGTTCTTTTTAATGATCGGGATATCCGGTATTTGGTCTTAGGATCGACTAATCCGAGGGAACCACAATCCACCGACGTAATTGCTATTGATGATTAGAACTGCATCAATATTTTTCAGAAGAATTGTTGGTGTTTCATAGACTTGTGGAAATAGTTTGTATTTTAATGGAAGAAGCATATTAGGTAATGAAGTGATGATTGTCTGAAAGGCCAATGTAGTTCCAATGAATCTTTGGCCATGATTGATTTAGGTTGCTTTCACGTCCCAATCTATGAGAACGTCTGCATTTATATGTAATTTATGGCCGATGCAAAATTTGAACATTTCTTTTTCATTCCCTTTCAATTTGCTCGACTCAAAGATCACACGAAATTTTTTGTTCCATATTTTGTATTTCATTTTATATTTTATATGATGGATGAATGATACAAGAATGGTGATAAAAAATAATGGGTGATTTACATATAGGTTCAAAAGAGTTACTATATTTAGGTTCTGTGCAGAAAAAAAATGTGCTTCTGTGCAGAAAAAAATATGTTTCTGTGCAAATATTATGAACCTATGTAAATATAGTGACTTTTTTGAATTTATATGTAAATCACGCAAAAATAATCAATGAATAATATGGACTTGTGTTCATGATTCAGCAAGACAGAATACCGAATGAAATATAAAAACTGGAACCAAGGTATCGGGTTGCTGATGTATAAATACTACCCTCGTCCTCCAAAGGTTTACGATACTTTTTTAGGGCACGATTTTTAATAGAAAGTGTAATGATTAAGTGTGTATGATGGAGATTGTGAGATAGAGATTTTAAAAGTGGAGATTTAAAGGAATATTTTTATTTTAGGAGTATGTAAATTTTTGTGGGAAAAACTAAAAAGAAAAGTAAGCAAGTTTTTGTGGAACGAATATAGTATTTTCTTTATAGCTTGTAAAAATAGGCTTTCATTTTAAATTTTAATAGTGCCATATTTCCACTCTTGGACTTTAGGTTTAATGGTGTATTCATTTTAGGGCAAGACAAGAAAGTCCCACACTCGAACGTTGCAAAGGTGGCAATTATTATTATTTATGACCAACTAATACCAATCAAGACAAGCAATTAATTATTCATATGTATACTCAATATAATTTATTATTGTGGACTTAAAGCATTGAATGCAATTTTATGAATTTAAATGACAAATAATTTCATGGTTCAAACTTCAAAACAAACATACACCCACACAAAAAAAAAAAAAAAAAATCTTGTACTCAAAGAAAATATAATGAGGTGGCAAGGTCCCATTGGCCAGACATATATAGTAGACTTTAACTTGACACAAGAAGACTTGTGTTGTCCAAGTCTGCAAGCTATGGCCATCCAATTTCCCACTTCCTCGCATAATTATCTCATTAATTGTAAAATATTTTACTCTTTCAATATAAAATAGTATTACTTGTTTTTATTATATAATATTATTATATTAATATTTTTATAAAATAATTAATGCTTATATAATAATGCAAATAAATTTTACAGTACAATAGTCTAATTTTCATTATTGAATTAAATTGCACATCAAAGAATTAGTCAATGTTTATCCGCTCATTTTTAAGATAAAAATGCTCTTGTCAATGATGTAATTACGGAGTAACTAAATATTATTTTCTTTGAATAGCAATTTAAGTCCTAGTTGATTTTTTTTAGTAATTAACTTGATGTAAATCTGTAAATATGACTAAAATACATTGTATTTTAAAAAAAAAAATTATGGTCATTTATATATAAAAAAGAAAATTATGGTTGGAATACACATTTGGCCGTTCAACTTTTCAAATTGTATTCCATAATTCAAAGGATTGTCTCATTTTGATCTAAAAAAATATAAATTTCCTAGTTTCATTCAATAACTTATTAAATTATCTAATACTAATCTTATTTTCACCAAAATTACCACTGTGTAATTTTGATCCTATTTTTTATAATGCTATTCTAATCAATATGAATTTTTTAATTCACCTAAAAAAATTATTGTCAGGATCTCCTTTTCGATCATCATATTTTTTTGGCAACTCATGCCTCTTTCTTTATATTCTTATATTCAGCTTCTCTCCCTCTTCCTTCGACCACCTTTTATTGTCGAGATCTCTTTTTACTTTTGCTCGCTTTTGCGTTCTTTCATAGATTTATTATTCACATATTTTTAAATTGCATTGATACATAAGATGATGGTTTGTGTTACACTGGAATTGAAAAATATTAAGATCTTTTTATTGTTAAGGACATAAAAAAATCTTAAATTAAATTAACTTTTACATTCAACATCACGCTAACATTGCAAACAGAAACCTCCAATTTTCACTGATACATGAGTGATGCACGATAAAAAATAACGTTATTTTTTATTTTTTATTTATGAAAATATGATTAAAGTTGGACAATTTAATAAACTAAATAAGTTATGATACCATTTTTTTTCTCTCTATTTACCTGTAAAAAATGCAGATAAAGAGGAGCTATATTGAACAATTATGTTTCCTTATGAATTTATGCTGTGCTTTTAGTGGATATTGTTTCTCTAGAAAAGGAAAAGAAAACAGAAGAAAAAGAATCACTTGATTAGAAAGTTGCACTTTATAATAAGTGGTTGAACTAAAAGAATATATAGAAAAATATCAACAAGCTTTTTAAAAATTACGTGTTGTAATAAATTCATAAAAGTCTTTACTTTTTTAAAACACCACTCTTATTATTTCAAGATTACTTAGACATTTAGCTACGTAAAAAATACATTTTTAATTAAAATAATACATATGAGTAAATATATGTATATTTTTATAAATTATGCACACAAATTATTATTTTTATTTTAGAATGTATAAATAATATTAAAATATCTCAATATAAAATAACTGTACAAATAATTTGGAAACGAAATGAATATATGTCTTGAGAGATAATCACCACCTCTTCTCAAAAAAAAAAAAGGTACAATTTGATTTTTGAACACCTTCTCAGATATGGTTAGAGTCTACTTGCATTGTACATGTGATGTGTGAGTAATATTAGTTATTTTATTGAAAAATATAAGTGAAGTTAATTATATTTTTTATGAAAATAACTGTAATTTTCAATAAAATAATTAATATTATAAAAAAATATTTAAACTATATGGTATACTTGATGTATACAAAATTCTTTTTTTTTTTTGTTGGGAAATAACAAACGTAAAATTAATTCTTAAACAAAAAGTTTGTGAGACTGTCCCATGACACAAAACTATACAAATTTACACCAATTTTTTACCAAAATAAAAATAAATTATACTCAATTTATATTTCATTTAACTGTATTTTTACAAGAGACTAAACTCTAATTTTAAACATGGAAATTCGTTTTAACCATGCATGCACGTTCAAACACAAAATATTTGTTATCCACAAATTAACAAAAGGTTATGAATACAAACGACTATAAACAAAGCCTAACAAAAACAAATAAAAACAAACAGAAAAAAATTTAAAAATAAATAAAAAACCAGAAAAAAATAACTAACTTGCAATAAAATACAAAAACAATCAGAAATAGAAAAAAACTTTATAAACTGTTTTCTTTCCTCATTTCCCACATCATAAAACTTGCCCCCTAAGCTCAATCAAACATTTCTTCCTTCAAAATTTCATATAAATACACCAACTAGCTGAACAATTCATAAATTCACTGAAAATCCATTAAAAAAATTCAAGAAAATCCCACCCCACCACTTCAACTTTCATCTTCTTCAAATTCTTCCCAATTTCAGAAATCATAAATTCATAATGGATCATTCCCATCATAAAGCATCACCAATTGAAAGTGTAGGCAGTGTTCATCTGCAGATCGATTCCGAGCTCAGCATTAGCCCCACCGTGTTCGAGCCTCAGCCCGGCAGCGTCGACAAAACCAGCAGCGCCGCCACAGACCCGGTGGTGCGGCCGTCGATGAGAGCGCCGGAGAAGAAGCTAACCCTCTTCGCCCTGCGCTTAGCCGTGCTGGAAAAGGCCGCCTCTGGCATCGGAACCCTCGGATTCATATGGGCAACCGTTGTTTTACTCGGAGGGTTCGCAATCACGCTTGACAAAACCGATTTCTGGTTCATCACTGTGATTTTACTGATCGAGGGAACTCGGATTTTTAGTCGGAGCCATGAGCTTGAATGGCAGCATCAGGCCACGTGGTCGATTGCTGGTGTTGGGATTAACAGTTTCAGAGTGATAAAATCGAGCTCCAACTTTGTTATCTCGGCGATGAAAGGGTTTTTCAGGCCGGTTTTGAAACCGAAAATTGGGGGTAGTAGGTGCGGGGAGGTTTCCAGGGGTGTAAATGGGACGAGTCGAAAGGATTGGAATGCGCAGCGGGGGCCGACGAGGACGTGGACTAGCTCTGAGGTACCTCTATTTCCTTATGCAAAATGGATGTTTATATCGAAAAATGTTAGCAAGCTTTTGTATTGGCTTCAATTAGCTTCAGCTACCGCTTGTGTGGTTCTATCTGTTATAAAACTCGTGCTTCGAAATTTTGGAGATGCAGAGAAGGATAATTCTGATAAGAAAAACAGGGGATCTGCGTTGCTTATATTCTATTCTTGTGCTTTAGCTGAGGCATTGTTGTTTTTATTGGAGAAAGCCTATTGGGAATGGAAAGTTAGTGTGGAAAAACTGTTAGAAAATGTGAATAAAGAGTGTGAGTTTGGTGATTCTGGGTTGATTTCGATTAGGAGATTCTTTTACGATGCATATTCGAAATGTGTTAATGGGAGCATCTTTGATGGTTTGAAAATGGACATGGTTTCATTTGCTATGGAGCTTCTGGACTCTAATTCTCCAGACGAGCAGCTGATTGGAGCAAGAATCTTGAGGAAATTCGCGACTAGTCCTCGTTTTTCTGAAGATACTCTTCAGAAGATTGGTATCAATTTGTTGGTGATGGAAAGGCTGGTGGAAATGCTGAACTGGAAGGATCCAGAAGAGGAAGAGATAAGGTTTTCGTCTGCTGAGATTTTGTCGAGACTAGTTGGTAATAAGCAGAATTCGTTACGTATTGCTGGGATTCCTGGAGCCCTTGAATCAATATCATGTTTGCTGCATTTGAGTAGGAGCCCTGGTGGAGCATGTGATGAAATATGTGACAAGAAATTGATTATTGATAATCAAAACTATAGTTCTTGGTCTTTTAATCAGATGGGGCTTCAAATCTTGAAGAAATTAGCTCGTGATCACGATATTTGTGGAAAGATTGGGAACACCAAGGGTCTTTTGCCCAAGATTATTGACTTTATTCATGCTGATGAGAGGTTGTTGAGGCATCCAACGGCTGCCCCGTCCCAAGTTGTGACAGTTAAGCGCTCATTGCAGGTTTTAAAGATGCTTGCTAGTACGTCGGGGGAATCGGGGAAGCAGCTGAGGAAAGATATCTCGGAGATAGTTTTTACGATTAGCTATATCCGGGATATATTGAAGTATGGAGACAAGCAAACAGATCTGCAAGTATTGGGGATAGAAATCTTGACAAGTTTGGCTATTGAGGAGGATGGAACTGAGAGGATTGGAGGTACTGGGGGAGTTCTTAAAGTCTTGTTTGGCATTTTCTTTAATGATGAGATACCGGAGAATCAGGGTCATGTTCGTGTGGCTGCTGGGCAAGCACTGGCTATGCTGGTTCTGGAGAGTAAGAAGACGTGTCATCGGGTTCTTAAGTTGGGGATGAACGAGCGTCTGGTAAACGCGCTGAATGTTCCGTTGCTTCGTGTAAACGCAGCAAGAATTTTGAGGAACTTGTGTGCTTACAGTGGAGAGGATTGTTATGAAAAGCTGCATGGATTGGTTGATGCATCACCGATTGTAAGTACATTTTTTTACTAATTTTGTGTTTGCCAATTTTACAAACAGCTTTCAATTTTTTTCAAATGCTATCTTTAGAGGAGTGATTCTGATTCATTTTTTGTAGATTCTTGAGGCAATTATGAAAGAAGAGAACAAGTTGCAAGAAGTGATGATTGGAGCAGCATCATGCATTTTCAAGCTGTCGAGTCCTCAAAAATCTAAGAACATGTTTCGGAAGTGTGGAATCAGAGAATCTGATCTGGCTCGTCGCCTTTTCTTGATTTTGAAGAAGTACGAGAATCCGTCCATAAGAGTTCCGAGCATAAGAAGGTATGCAATAGAGCTGGCGATTTGGATGATGAGAGACGACACGACGAATGTAGGTGTTTTCAAGGACTTGGGAATGGAGACGGAGCTTGAATCGGTCATGGAGACGACGTCGGAGCTCGAAAGCTTCAATATTTTCTCAGGAACGGTTGGTTTGTGTAGGCACAAAGTAACTATGCATTCACTTGTTGAAACAGCAATGGAATTGCTGGAAAAAGAAACCAGATAGGAGCCGAGAAAGTTGAAGAGTATTCTTTGATTTATAATTGTGCAACCATATATATAATTTTTTTCTAATTTATTATATTTAAGAATGTGATGTACATATTGTAATTTATAATAAAATATATTTATTATATTGTAATTTCTTTCGATTAGGAGATTCTTTTAAAATGCATATTCGAAATGTGTTAATGGGAGCATCTCTATGGTTTGAAAATGGACATGGTTTCATTTGCTATGGAGCTTCTTGACTCGAATTCTCCAGACGAGCAGCTGATTGGAGCAAGAATCTTGAGGAAATTCACGATCAGTTCTCGTTTTTCTGAAGATAATCTTCAGAAGATTGGGATCAATTTGTTGATGATGGAAAGACTGGTGGAAATGCTAAACTGGAAGGATCCAGAAGAGGAGGTTTTCGTCTGCTGAGATTTTGTCGACTAGTTGGTAATAAGCAGAGTTCGTTGCATATTACTGGGATTCCGGGAGCCCTTGAATCAATATCATGTTTGCTGCATTTGAGTAGAGCGCTGGTGGAGCATGTGATGAAATATGCGACAAGAAATTGATTATTCATAATCAAAACTATAGTTCTTGGTCTTTTTAATCAGATGGGGCTTCAAATCTTGAAGAAATTAGCTTGTGATCACGATATTTGTGGAAAGATTGGGAACACCAAGGGTCTTCTGCCCAAGATTATTGACTTCATTCATGCTGATGAGAGGCTGCTGAGGCATCCAACGGCTGCCCCGTCCCAAGGTGTGACATTTAAGTGCCCGTTGCAGGTTTTAAAAATGCTTGCTAGTATGTCGGGGAAGTAGCTGAGGAAAGATAGTTTTATGATTTGCTATATCCGGGATATATTGAAGTATGGATACAAGCAAATAGATCTGCAAGTATTGCGGATAGAAATCTTGACAAGTTTGGCTGTTGAGGAGGATGGAACTGAGAGGATTGGAGGGACCGGGGGAGTTCTTAAAGTCTTGTTTGGCATTTTCTTTAATGATGAGATGCCGGAGAATCGAGGCCAAGTTCGTGTGTCTGCTGGGCAAGCACTGGCTATGCTGGTTCTGGAGAGTAAGAAGACGTGTCATCGGGTTCTTAATTTGGGGATGAACGAGCGTATGGTAAACGCGTTGAATGTTCCGTTGCTTTGTGTGAACGCAGCAAGAATCTTGAGGAACTTGTGTGCTTACAGTGGAGAGGATTGTTATGAAAAGCTGTATGGATTGGTTGATGCATCACCAATTGTAAGTACTTCTTTTACTAATTTTGTGTTTGCAAACTCTACTAGCAGCTTTCAGATTTTTTGTTTTCAAAAGATCTCATTTTATAGAGTTTCCAAACGCTGCCTTAAGCTCATGTAATGTAAATAAGCACTTTTACAAGAGTGATTCTGATTATTTTTTGCAGATTCCTGAGGCAATTATGAAAGAAGAAAACAAATTGCAAGAAGTGATGCTGCTCATTTTCAAGTTGTCGAGTCCTCAAAAATCTAAGCACGTGTTTCGGAAAGCTGGAATCAGAGATTTTGATCTTGCTTGTCGCCTTTTCTTGATTTTGAAGAAGTACGGGAATCCGTCTATAAGAGTTCCGAGCAAAAGAAGGTATGCGATAGAGCTGGCGATTTGGCTGATGAGACACAACACCAAGAATGTAGGAGTTTTCAAGGACTTGGGAATGGAAGCGGAGCTTGAATCGGTCATGGAGACGGCGTCGGAGCTCGAAAGCTTCAATATTTTCTCAGGAACGGTGGGTTTGTGTAGGCACCAAGTAACTGTGCTTTCACTTGTTGAAACAGCAATGGATTTGCTGGAAAAAGAAACAAGATAGGAGCTGAGAAAGTTTAAGAGTATTCTTTGATTTATAATTGTACAGCCATATGTATATAATTTTTCTCTTTATTATATTTTAGAATTTGTTGTACTTATTGTAATTTAATAAAGGAACATTTACATATAGAGGTAAATAAAATAATTAATATCCCATTTCATTACCTATTTTTCTTCTATAATCGTTTACTATCTTCTCTATACCACAATAATAACTTCATATTAAGTTTAGAGTAAATCTCCTGTGCACCAGTTACACCGTACAATTTTAGTGTATTTTTAAAAATTACACAATTTATTACTGAAAAATTACACAAATTATTATTGAAAAATTACACTATGAAAGATACACTTTTTAGTAATAACATGTGTAACTTTTCAATAGTATTTTGTGTAACTTTTCAAAAATAAACTTGAATTGCACGGTGAAACTTGTGCATACAATACTAATCTTTAAAGTTAAAGCACTGTACACATTTCGCGGGGGTTATCTATAAGTTGAAAGTTGAAACTAAGAACCACCCCCCTTGGCCTTGTATACAAGAAAAATACTTCCAAGTGAAACAACACATTTACACACATCACCCATATACTGTGAGACAAATTCAAATTCTTAACGACATAGAATTAACTAATAAATTTGACCTCTAACAACAGATAATCATAAGTTAACAACACCCATGGTTAGTGTGATTAGTTTTCCAATTTGTTTCGAAGCCACATCCGTTCCTTTAACTGCGTTTCAACTTCTTCTTCGACTTACAACTATCTAACCTCTGTTTCCATGAGTGTGGAACCACTTCCATGAAGTCCTTAAGTTCAATACAGAAATGCTGAAACGAAAGAAAGTTAGTGCATGCATTAACAAATCCCACATAACAACCGGATTATTAGCAAATGCCACACTGATACTATCTGTGATACTTTGCATTAACAAATCCCACATAACAACCTGATTATTAGCAAATGCCACACTGATACTATCTGTTATACCAAAGTATCACAAGTTCGGACGTAAATTTACAACAATATCAGCAACAGCAACAAAAACGATAACCCAAGTCTACCCTTCTATTGAAGAAATTCATATATGAAGCAGCGCCAAAAACTCACTCGTTAGCAACAATAGAAGTACTCCAAAAATGAAAATATGCAGGGGAACCCATGAACATGAAAACTAATAAGTCATTATTTAAAGATATTCTATTCAATGCAGCTAACATTATATACTGTGACATGATTATATTCCCAAAAGCTGCACATGACTTGCTAAATTTGTTGCATATAACCAATATGAATTATAACAGATAACATTTAATCTGAATCATCTCTAAACATAATCTGAATCATCTCTACATAATTTGATTGTAGATTTATATTCGTGCAATTGCTGGCTTGCTAGAGAAATCTCAAAGAGAAATATTAATAAGTGCACAACATTTATCAAGACTGCAGGGATATAACTAATAATCCCTCCGTCCCAAACCAATTTGCACACTTTCTATTTTGGGTTGTTCCAAACCAATTTGCACACTACTTAAAAGGGAAACATCGATTTGCGTGCACACTCACAAAACTTTCCACACATTTACCCATGTACCACTACTTTATTTAAAAAATACATTTTCCTTAAACCGTGTGCCATCCCAGGGGTGCAAATACCCCTGGGACGGAGGGAGTACAACTTATTGACCAAACTAATTTTCTACTTATTCAAGATACGTATGAATCAACTAGTGCAACTTATTGACCAAACTAATTTTCTACTTATTCAACACTTCATAACACCATTTGCTACTTCTTCGAAAGACATAAATTTGACAACAATCCAATCAAGCACCTCCCTTAAAACATATAAGAAAATTGCTGGTCCTTTTTTCCCCTCAGAAATGAGAGCCATTTCAATCAAAAGTAGAACAGAAAGTCAACAGAAGGGATATAACTAATACAGTTGGCAGCAGATAAAACCAATCACCTCGCTTGTGGTAAGTACAAAATTGACTCATAGAAAGTTAGAAACAACAAATTAGTATGGAACTAGAAAACATAAAAGATGGAAGTAGAAAACTAACAAGGCTAAGCACGCCTTTTGCTTAAACGCCAAGAATTGGGTTCATGGTATCTGTCATAAAGTGGTTCGATACGCTCTTGTCTCTTTCGCTTGCTCATTTTTGTAGGATCTGAGACCTTGAAAAATCTTGGAGCAAGTTCAACAAGCCACTTGGGATCTACTACAGTGACCTCACGCATATACTCCTTAGTAGTCATGACCAATTCATGGTAAATAACCCAGTCTGGTTGTCTTTGGAACAATGCACTGCTTGGATGTATATATACTGGTTGGTTCTCAACTAGTGTTCTGTACCCTTCTTGTGGATCCTTCCTAGCAGCATGAAAAAAGAAACCAGCACCTATAGCTTTCCTTATCTTTGAGAAGTCCTTGCCAGCACTCACCACATCCAACTTATACCTGCACGAATTTTATGAACCTTCTGTTAGTTAGATAGAGACAACTACCAAACATGGAAAACTAAGAAGCTTGAAAATTCATATGAAATAAATCCATTCCCCATGCAAGTGCCATGAGGTTATTTAAGAGTGCATAGAAGATAACAGGAGAGTATTAACCATTTCAAGTAAAAGTTACTCCTTCCATCCCACTATTATTTGCAGACTTCCTTTTTTTTTACACGTTCCACAATTATTTGTAATGCAAATAAGGAAATCCTTTCATAAACTTCACCTTACAATATTTAATCCAACTAACTTCCTTACTATATACATAAAATTTTACCAAATTAACTCAGAACTATACTCATTCCACTTCATTTTTAAAAAGTGTCATTATTCCCTTGCAAAGTTTGGTGGGACGGTGGAGTACAAAGTAAAAACATCAATTCCTTGAGTTTAGACAATCAGAAGCTTTAACATGACAAGGAAAAACTCTTTGGCTCGTAAGATGGCTAAGAAATAACATGCACAAATTATAGCTAGTGTTGTGTGGCACTCTATAGTGTGGAAGAGAACGTGGCATAGTTTTAAAAGGCTCAAGGCGCACAAAGGCGCAAGAGTGAGCCTTGCGCCCGAGGCGCAAGGCGCGAGCCTTAGGCGCGCCTCTCGTCCTTGACTTTCCTAAGCACATTTCACACATATATTACTATGGAAAATCATATAAAACCACATAATACTACCAAAATGACAATAAATGAACATAATAACACAATTTAACATGAAATTAATACTAAATTAGTAAATTGAAGATAATAGACTGCCTAAACACACATATTTCACAAAAACAGCAGCAAAAACACCCAAATATCACCAAATAGCAGTTCTATTAAGTCTAATTAACTAGTCCTCATCAAATTCAAAGGCCTCCTCCTCCTCCTCATCACCAAATTCATCATTATCAATATATTCCTCTTCTTCCTCAAATTCATATTCGCCTTCATCATCTTCATCTCTAAGTCTTATTGCACTTTAGATCATTCGTCTTAGGTGGTGCAGCCAATGTGAAGTACTTCCAACCCGGATCTTTGAGTGAAGTACAAAAACTACTACTATCCCCTCCGCTTTCCATTTGATTAGAACTGAAAAAAAGACACATACAGCTATATTTCAGTCATAAACACACAAAAAAAGTTTAAATAATACACAAATAAGAATTATAACATTCAAAATAGCAGTTTATAACATTGAGA
Organism: Prunella vulgaris; assembly: GCA_026898435.1. Classification (NCBI taxonomy): domain Eukaryota; kingdom Viridiplantae; phylum Streptophyta; class Magnoliopsida; order Lamiales; family Lamiaceae; genus Prunella; species Prunella vulgaris. The sequence continues at coordinate 921,573 of JAPKLY010000025.1, read as the reverse complement.
ATTTTATTTTTTTTAAAATTCTGTTTAAAAAGAGTGAAAGAAGTGATAAAAAGATAAAAAAAAAAAAAACTTACCGGCGACTGGCGGCGGCCGGCGGTCGGCTAGAAGCGGCGGCGGCCGGCGGTTTGCTGGAGTAGGCAGTCGGGGGCTGGAGCCGCTGGAAGGAGGAGTGGAGGCCTTGTTCGAAGGTGACGTATGAAAATAAAAAGAAAACCCTAACCCTAGTCTTATATATTGTTACCTTATTTAATTAAAAAAAAAAATTAATAAAAGTGCTACTCTATTTGAACTAAAAGTGCTATTTCTATGGAAAAGAATGAGTCAAAAAGCTGATAGACCAAGAGGCGCGCCTCAGGCGCGCCTTGGTCGCCTTACAAAAGGCTTAAAAGGCGCCCAAAGGCGCGCGCCTTACGATCTGCGCCCCATATTTGTTACTCGAGGCGCTATACCTTGAGCCTCGCGCCTTTTGCGCCTGAAGCGCGCCTCGGGCGCGCCTTTTAAAACTATGGAACGTGGGTATAAATTTTGGTCAGTGGAGATGTCAGGAGAGCAGCAAAAAGTTTAAGCAGTCACTCCCCAGACAAGACTATCTAAAGAAGTCTACTACAAATTTTACAAGCCTATCCAAACAACACAAGTATTTACTTCCGATGCATATTAAATAAAAGAGCAAATGGGCAAGAAGCATTACATTAAAATGGCAAAGTGAGAATAACAATAAACCAACAAATTTATCATTTCTAAGCCACAATGATGCTCTACCAACCCAAAAACATTTAAAACAGAAATTAGCATGAAAACATCAGAAGAAAACAGAAGATGAAATTGCATACTTGTCCATAATGGAGAGCAGTTGTTTCCTAACATCTTGTGCCCTCCTCAATGATCGAGACTGAACAAAATTATCAAAGCACCATGGACCTGAGAAATTTTTTGCTTTCCACGCCTCATAAACAGCAAGCAATGTCAAATGATCTCCTTCAGGTTGAAAAAACTTGGCTCTTTTCTGATCTGCTTGAGCTTGTTTTTCCCTTGGCCGGTAGAATATATTCCCCGTTTGAATCATTGCAATAATGGTCAGAATCTCATCACTACAACCAAGATCTACACTGGCAAGAAGCATTTTGGAAAGTGGAGGATCCAATGGAAACTCAGCCATTTTCCTACCCAACTTAGTAAGAAGGCCCTCTTCATCCAGAGCTCCTAAACTGTACAGCTGCTCCATGGCAGAAATGAGCGCCTGAGGTGTAGGGGGGTCCATAAAGTCAAAAGCCAATAGATCATTAATGCCCATAGCTTTCAAATTAAGAACAGTCATTCCAAGATTAATCCTCTGTATCTCCGGAATTGAGGTGGGAGACATCTCATTATGGAATGCACTCTCAGTATAGAGACGATAGCACTTTCCTGGTCCTGTACGTCCAGCTCGACCTGCCCTTTGCTTGGCAGATGCTTGTGATATTGGAGTTATCACCAGGGAATCAAGCCCTTGTTTGGGATTGTACACATTTTGTTTGGCAAACCCAGGATCAATAACATAAAAGATACCGTCAATAGTCAAAGAAGCTTCAGCTATATTAGTAGCAACAACTACTTTTCTCGTTCCTGGAGGAGCAGGATCAAAGATCCTGGACTGCATTTCACTAGGCAGGGCACTGTATACAGGTAAGATGATAAGCTCAGGAACATCTTTAGGTAAACCCTTCATTCTCTCAAAGAGACTTTGGCAAGCATAATCTATCTCTTCTTGACCAGTTAAAAAGAGAAGTATATCACCTTCAGGTTCAGTCAAGTGAATTTGTAATACGGTGATGAGTGAGGCATCTAGATAATCACTTTCAGGCTGCTTTGTGTAGAGTATTTCTACTGGAAAAGTTCTACCTGGAATGGTGAATATATTGCAGTTGAAAAAATACCCAGAAAACTTCTCTGCATCCAATGTTGCAGACGTGACAATCAACCGAAGGTCAGGTCTCCTTTTCATGAGCTGCTTCAATAACCCAAACAGAACGTCTGTGTGAATGGTCCTCTCATGAGCTTCATCAAGCATTACCACAGAGTACTGAGACAAATCTTCATCAATCAGAATCTCCCTCAGAAGCATACCATCAGTCATGTACTTGATTACAGTATCTGGACTAGTGCAATCCTCAAAACGGATGGCATACCCAACTTCTTCACCTAAACGACAACCAAATTCCTCCGCAACTCTCTTAGCCACAGACATTGCAGCAACCCTACGAGGCTGAGTGCATCCTATTTTCCCCTTGGTAGTGTAACCTGCCTCGGCCAGATATTGAGTTACCTGTGTTGTCTTGCCTGACCCCGTCTCACCAATGACAACCAGTACCTGATTATCATGTACAGCCTGAATCAATTCGTTTTTCAACTTATAGATGGGTAAACTTCGTCTCTGGTCCTGAATTGAAAGCTTTGATCTCTGTCCAAAAGTTACAGTTGGGCCATATGCATCCTTCTTCCACTCAGGCATGTCATATGCAGACAAGCCAACACCTCTCAGTTCCTGCGCAAGGTGCCTCTCACCCGTTTCTGGCATTGGATCTTCCCAAGGACGATTCAGATCCTTTGGAATAGAATCCAACATTGTTCTTTGTTGTTGTTCTCGAACTTCTCTCCTCTCCTTTATGAGAGCAGATTGAAGTGCTGCTGCACGGCTCAAAGACCCCTCGGGGTTCTTGAATATCTTCACAGGGGACATGTCCATAGTATACCTACTTTGACCCTGCAAAAATGCAGGTTCATCTTCATTCAACTCCACCTCTAGCTCCTCCTCAGCAGTTCCTTCTTCCTGATAAAGCATCCCATCTCCGTCTTCATCAAACATAGGATACTCCTTAACACTCATAACACCCGATGCAATCAGTTGCTTAGCCTCCCATCTCTCAGGTGAACTCATTCTCTTCAGTGGTCTTCGTGAAGGCACAACATCTTCTTCTGTGATTTTGATCCCTGACAGACCAATCCTACTCCCCGACCCTCCACCATCATTCCTATTATTCCTCAATCCATCATCCATCTCACTCCTCTTCAATGGCAACAAATCCTTTCCAGTATTCTGATCAACATCCCTCATTGACAAACTCAAATTACTCCCACTAACCGAGATAACTTTCACATATACCTCCTGGTCTCGCTTCACTACATCCTTTGCATTTGAAATCCTCCTAGTTGCCATCTGGGATACGTGAACTAGACCCTCTTTCCCTCTAAAATCATGAAACTGAACAAAACAACCCTTATCCATCACCCTGGAAACCTTACCCTTATAAACTTGGTACAACTCTGGTTCCAACAGGTGATTATTCCTCGACTCTCTCCTATCATTATCCCTCTCATTGTCATATTCATCCCCTCTATTCCTATCTCTGCCACTGTGCTTTCGTCGCCTGTCTTTCTCTTCACCATGAATACCCCTTTCCTCCCTATCCATATTTCTGTTCCTGTCATCCCTGTCCCTGTTCCTACCTCTGTCCTCCCTCTCCCTCACCCTATCCCTATACCTAGACCTTTCTCTGTCCTTCTCTCTATGTGTATCCCTTCTCTCTCTCCTCTCATCATCTCTACCCTTACTCCTATACTTATCTTCCTCAGCATCTTCCTCCAATCTCCTTCGAGTTTTTGCTTCTTCTTCAATCTCCTTCTCCAGATCCTTCACCCTCTCCTTACCATCCTTTATCTTCAAAGCTGAAAAGGCAGAATCCCCCTCCTTCTTCGAACCCTTGTCAGACTTAGACTTTGGTTTGGGCGGCAAAATCGCATGAATAATAGTGAGAAGCGTCCGAACAAAATAATCGGGCATTTCCGCTCCATTCTCTTTCAATTGCGCATCGAATTCATCCACTGTCTCACACTTCCGACCCATCTCTGTGATGTACTCAGCCAATACCTTGTCACCAAAACCTAAATGAGTCTCTAACTCCGTACATACTTTGGAGACTAATGATAGATACTCCAGTTTCTTCAACCCATCAGCTTCAGTTCCTTCCCCCATCTCTTGTCTAGCTTCAGCTAACGAGGAGATTTTTAAGCAAAGTTTAGAAAACCCTTCAAGCTAATGCCTACTGCCAGTGTTACAACCTCTACCCAAATTTGAACGCCTGATTCTCTTTTGCCCTAAATTAATACTACTGTATGGCAGCGAAGGCACCAACTAATAAACCTAAAGAAATAAAATTAGGGCTTAGAATAAACCTTCTATACGGCGGCGCGATGAGGTGGACGGTCGCAGCGTCGGCGGAAACGTCACCGCCACTATGTTTTTGTGATGCTAAACGTTGAGAAAATGAGTTGCTTGATTTCCAAGCTCGATTCTTTAAATAATTAATTAAATAAAATAAACTTAATAGACTAAAATAAAACAAAAACTGTGTGAGACTTTCGTAATATAATAAAATGTGAAAATATTTAAGGGTCACTTACTTGTATACAAGGTTTGAAATTTCGCGAAATTTCGCGAAATTTCGCTGAATTTCCGGAAATTTGAGGGTATTGATATGGAAATTCACTTGAACGATTATTTTTTCAAAATTTTGGTCAAATTTCGGAAAAATATTGGAAATTTCGGGAAATTTCGGTTACTATATCGATATCGGTCCAGGGTAATTCAAAATGTGCAGATTATCGAGAAATATCGTGAAAATTTCGGTAATTTATCGGTCAAAATTTCGGAAAATTTTGGAAAATAATTTTTATTTATTTTTTTCAATTCTCAATCATCGGGACTTGGTACCATTATTACTTAGACCAAGATGGTCTTTCTTCTTTTACATTTGAGGCTCATAGGACATCATTTTGGTATTAGCTGTGTAATATTCAATAATTATGAACAATTGTTGTATCGTTTTATATTTCTTACGTATGTTTTCTTGATATGTTTGTTGTAAGATTCTCATTTTATTGAGATTTTAAGTTCAATTAATGTATTAAGACTAGTAATAATATTGTCTAAAATTTCATGTTAAATTTCCATTATTTTAATGAAATTTCCATGAATTTTCTATTTTTTACCGATATCGATATTCGATATCGATATTTCCACCGATATATCCATAAATTCAGGGTACTGATATTTTCGTCGATACCGATATTTTCATCCTTGCTTATATATTTACAAATTGGTTCAAAAAATTTGAACGGCATTACGTGGAAAATTTACATATAGGTTCAAAAAAATCAGTATATTTATAAATAGGTTCACAATTTTTTCACAGAAGCATATTTTTTTCTGCACAGAATTTATTTATAAATATAGTGACTTTTTTTAACATATATGTAAATCACTCTATTTAAGTATTCAAACTCAAATAGTTTGATTATTAAAGATTTTAGATGTCCGAATTCGAGATCTCAATTTTTTTTGTACTCCCTCCGTCCCAAAAGACATTGCATACTTTCTATTTTGGTCTGTCCCACAAAAAGTTTGCATATCTAAAAGTAGAAACTATTTATTAAACTCCACTCTCACAACACACATATAATATTCATAAAAATGTATCTTTTATACGTTTTACTTAAACCCCGTGCCCAAAAGACACCGCAATGTCTTCTGGGACGGAGGGAGTATTACTTGACAATTAAAAACTTAGATAGTGTTATTAGTCAAAAACCTTTTTTTTTTGTCACAAATAAAATTTTTTAGTTAATAATTGTCATAAATAAAAAAATTATAGCATATAATACAAAATTATACGTACAATATATTTAAGTAAGAAAAATACTAATGACTAATATAATAATCTCAATTATCTAGAATCTTTTAATTCATAAAATTTCATAACTCATAATAATGAAATTCAAGTATTCAACAATTATGGGATCGTGAGAAAATGAGTTAAACAAGTATATTCTAATTTTTATAATTAAAATTTTAAAAATTAATATTTTAAAATTTTATTTTGGGTACCCGATCAGGAGAATCAGATTATATCCATATACCCAATCATGAACCCATTTTTTAAATTTTGGACTCGGGTTACTTGAAATTCGTTTTCTTTTTGTAAATTATCTGAACTAATCCGGTAAATTTTTCTGGGTTCGGTTCAAGTACTCGAAGGCCATTGTTCATCTCTAGCTATGAGACAAGTTCACCTCGTACTTCACTGCCAAAATTGAGGAATGAAGCGGACACGTCTGATGTGTGTCAAGCAAGAATAATGGGAGAAGAACAAGAATTACATCGACAAGGTCGACAAGATAATCCTCATTGGCGAGCAAATCAGCGATGAGCTTGCACTCCACTCCGTCGTCAGTAAATTCATAGGGGACTCCCCGATGTTTTGTCATCTAACTAAAAACCTCCCGATAATATATGTTGAATTCGGAGACCGAGTAGGTGATATTATCCTTCACAAGAAGATGCTCGCACAAAGAATGGGAGAGCTAAAGTCGAGGAGAAGGCAAAGGCGCACTCGAATTCAAAGAAAAATAATTGACGCTCCAACAAACACAAAGCCCAAGAAACCTTTGAGAGGTTCGTCGAGAAGGTTGAGTTCCAATTCCTCGAGAAGTTAAAAGATACTTCGGCATGTATCTTCAACGTGATCCAACATAAAATTATGTTGGAAAAGCCCAAGATCATTCACGGTGGTAAGGGTAAGCTAGATAGACCAAAGTGGAGCACTTACCACGACAGAGCTGGCATAATAAAAGTGAGTGTCAATATCTACTCCGCCAGCTCTAGAAGTTTTTCGAGAAAGGAAAGTTAAACGACTTTGTTAAGAAGCTGCCCTCCCCCCCCTAGATCCCACAACACCACAAACCATATCTGCATCAAATCGAGATTCACTAGCTCCATAGGCCCTGCCAACAACTGCAGTTAAAGTTTTCAATGATGAAAAAAATGAGGACGATGTCCTTTCCATTAATCAGCAGGGACGAGTTGATATGCTGCATGGAGGAGCCTTGGGAGGTCTCGTCCCCGTATGTACCTCATCCAACAAGAAGAGTAAGGTTGAGATGTGGGACTTCGAAAATGTGAACATCATAACCCCTCCTCCATGCCTACCATCTCAAAGACCACGGTGATAACTTTCACCAACGCAGACAGGGAAGGGATCCAGTGCCCCAAGAATGCCGCACTTGTCATCTCGAATAAAATTTTGGGCATGATCATTGTTGCGTCTTGATCGACAATGATTGCTTTTGCAATATCATCTTCAAGTCAGCACTGGATCAGATGGGCAACCTCGCTAGCTTTATCAAGCCATACGACACCTACTCAAAGGGTATGGCGACACCATCATCTTGACCTATGAGAGGATCAAGCTCCCAATTGAACTTATCTGCTGCAATAGCAAAATTAGGACTACTGGACAATTAGACTTTGTAATAGTTGATATACCACATGCATAATCGCTTTTTAAGGTGTCTTTTTCTAGAAATTTTTGAGGCAATGCCCTCGTTCTACTTTACTGCAACAAGTTTCCTACTATTGAAGACCTAATTGGTACAGACAGAGGAGGCCAAAAAATAACAAGAAAAAATTTGAACTATCCACGGCTTAGATTTAATTTCTGCACTTAATTTAAATTTTTGTGTGGATCTTATTAAACAATAATTAATAATATACAAATTATTTTTGTTTAAAAAAACAATAATAAATTAAACATATATCATAATTTTGATACTAATTAGAACTGACATAAAAAAATATTCTACTGATTATAGCAAATCCCATATAGTGAGATGAATTGAAAGCCGAACATCATATAACAAATTATATCAATTATGACAGAAAACATTATCTTAATCATCTGTACATAACTTAAAGAAAGAATATCAACTCTAGTTACACAAAGAACACCCTCCAATTCCAATATCCCATCAACAAATGTTAACTATTTCACAAAACAATCCACCCATTTCACCATATGCATGCATTCTTCACAAAAGTTCATCTGTTCCTGAAAACATCCCAACGGCGTAACAGACCGTCTATGATATTGGTCGTCGGGTTCTTCTCGACTTCTACGGTAACCTTGGTACGATCAGCCATGTCAATATCAGACGATTGACTCGGAGGTGTTGCTCGACTCGTCCCCACTTCCGCATTGGTTGTATGATGAGAAGAATCTGATGCTAATCCATTTGAATCGGGAAGTGGCATTGAGGATAGCGGTTTATGCTCGTTTGCTGGTGAAGGGGAAACCGTCTCAGTTTTTACCGACCCGCTGCAAGAAAAGAAACAATCTTCTTCATTATTTGGTGCAGGGTCTAGTTTAGGGACGACACTGGAACCCGCTGCATTGGACGATGGTTCGTCATGTTTCACCCCTGAGTCCTTCAATGACTCGAGTATCGCCACCATTACCATCTGACAATTTCATAAAACAACTTATAAGTAAAGAAGAAAAAAGGTCATTCACAGGCAAAAACATGTAGATAAGGGAGTTGTAATCCAATCCAATCCGGATAACTCAAAAGTTTGATATCCAAACTACGACCAATTTCACGACTGAGCAACTTAACCGAGGAATGCATGTAAACAATGTTCTTTAGCCGAGACCCTATAACTTTAAGGGGTATTTCCGACATTTTACGTGGCCACAGAAAATTCATGTGGTTATTTCATGAAAAGTAGGCACTTGGAATTAAGAAAATGGTCATAGTTAGCAAAAATTGGTGAATTTTTTTTACCCTTTCTTCTTCTTCAACATTGTTTGGGAAATCTGCGAGCATATCAAGAGAGTACTCTACATATTCGTCATCGTCTACTGAACCTGCAGGGACGTTTGAGCTATTCGACAAATCGAAGCTTATCATATTAGAAGACGACGGCTGAGAATCACAATCCCGACTTTCCACCTGCACAGTACATATTGTAGTACAATTAGGAACTGCATTTTTTGCACATAATACAACTTGAAATGATTCCAACTTCTATACGAGCTTCAAGAAAGATATGCTGTTATTTTCAGAAGATACCTCGGAATTAGGTGGATTATCTTTGGACGAAATATCAGCAGGGACCTGAAAAATAACAGAATATCCATCACTATCAAAGATATATATATATATACACTTGACATTAAAATATCTATATATATATATATATTTTAGACCTGTAAGCTTGCCAATTATTTGTTTCAGGATACACCACTTTCCTGAATTGAAGTTACAGAATTCAACTTTTTAGCCATTTTTAGTCTTTTAACCACTATATCGAGTAGGCAACCTGTGTTGAGCTGACGTGATACTTAATTTGATTTTTTATATTTTCTTTAGTTTGAATTTTGTCCTGTTCACTCTCAAAACCAGTTACTAAACCAAAGGACTAAAAAGCGTCAAAGCACTAAAAAGTAGGAATTTTTTAATGTTAACAGGACGAAATTCAATTCGAGAAAATAGAGTGACCAAATAAAAAAAATTGGCAAACTTACAGGACTAAAAAAAATTTCCCGATACCTGTGTTAGTACAAAAATATTTCAGTTTTCAAATGTAAATGATTAAAACTACAGTTTGCAATATGTCGCCACAACTTCACAAACAGTAGCTTACCACCATTGCGCTCATAGGTCTCTTGGTGCGAAGTTGCTTGATAGCATCCTCGGTGCTACTAGCTGCTGTACCTGAATTAACTAAACATGAATGGGTGCAATTCTTCAAGAAAAACAAAGTGCAATTGAATAGCATGGAGAAATGATCAAAATGGAACTATGAATACATACCGGATGGTGAATCCAATAATTCATCGGAAAAATCCACATCATGAATCGTGCTCCATCTACCCTAAAGGTTTTTGCGATTTAAAAAAATGTGTGTTTACATGTCGGATAGGTATTCACGAATACTTGGTCAAATATGAGAATTTAAGGAAATGAATTCGTACCTTGCTAACATAGCTGTTACTCAAGTCATAATATGTACTTGCTCCTACATCCTCTGGGGGTTGTAATACATTGTTGAAAAATATACTTATCGAGTCAAAGTAGAACTGGGGGCGGGGAGAGTTGTGATCACCCTCAAATTTGATAATATTCTTGTCCCCCTAAGCATCAGATTTTCGTAAGGGATAGAAATGCAAGAAATAAAAATATAGTAGATACTAAGTGACTTCACTTATGACATACTCCCTTCATTCCTAATTATCTGTCTGATTTATCCATTCACACAAACCAATTTTCCTTTAATTAGGATATGAAAAGGCTATTGTGAAAAAATAAGGGTAATTTTTTGTTGATATTAGCAAAACGACAAATTATTAGGAACACAATTTTGGATAGAACCAGACAGATAATTAGGAATGGAGGGAGTATTTTGCATTATAATCAGCAAAGTACAGCTGATTCATGAATCTATAATCAATATTTGCAGAAAAATATTTATCCAATACTGGTGATAACCAGACACCTTATGGTTATGGCTGGTTCAGTGAGGTCACATTTGTAAAACAAGGGATACCGAAATGAAGTTCATCCAATATATGAAAAGTTTTTAGTCGAAGCTTGAGAAGACAAACAACTAAGTCTTCGGTTCAGATCATGTTATATGCATATATTATAACTGGTTATTCAACTACTGGAGAACATAAATTACATACTGACAACCTCAGAGATAAGACAGTTCAGGGACCTAGCTTTCATTTTTCAATAAATTTGAATATACACCATCATTATAGAGAATTGAGTCCAAAATTGATAGGTCAGGTGATGATATATCTTATATGTACACCTAATTTAAGATATGCCAAGTGATATCTGTGTTAGAACTGGGAATCTATTGGAGCTCATCTAATTTAAGATACTCCAAAACTCAGGTCAACACATAAGAAATCAAGTGGCAGATTTTATTTCCACAAAAGTTGATTTAAGTGCAACATGATTACTAACGAAAATATTTGCATCAATGAAGAAATTTTAGTGGCAATCAGATCAATTAACACATCAGGTGAAACATAAGATATTAAATTGTGAGAAACAAATCAAACAACAACGAAAGATCTGCAAAGAGGAAGAGTTACCACATAGGCATCAAAAATGCGATCAGAATGATGGGGATTAATGAAATCATCTTCGATTGCATGACCAAACAGAACCGGGACAAAGCAAGATTTTGCAACCTGAAGATACGATACATTCCAGCTTGATTAGTATGCAGATATCAGAAAGTTAATACTACACTTTGACATTCTTTTTGAGTAAAAATTGGCCGAGATACCTTAATTGTGTTCAGCTCCATTATATCAAATTTTGCCTTTTTCTGAATTGCTCTCCTCATATACTGGATTGCAAACTTAACCTGCATATAAGAAAAATAAATATAAAATAAAGAAACAACGAGACTGAAGTATTCAGAGACTAACAATGCAATGTTCATAAGATAATCCAATGCATGCAAATTAGTTTAGTAAATTGGTCAGCTTACAGTGAATTTCGGGAGGCGAACTTTGTATGTATCGACGAGCTCCATCATCAAGTCAACCAAATCGGAGAAGGGGCTGTCCAGAACCATTCCAGCAATTGAAGGATCCTCAGCTCCATACATCAAGCTGAAAGAATCAAATGTCATGCCCGTGTTATAAATTTTTAAAAAAACTTGTAAATTTATAATTACAGTTTAAATGACACAAGGAAAAAAAGATGAAATATACCCGACAGCCAGAAATGCTGTCTCATATCTTCCTGATTTTCAAGGCAGTATTTAGAAACCTCATTTATCAAGAAGTCTTCAGAATTTAAATATAGTAAGATAAAACAATATTCATTAGGCCTTCAATGTTTTAGTATTAGAGAAGAAAGCATGTAGAAAATTCTGAAAACAAAAATAGAGAATGCATATTGTAAGGACTAATTTTTCCCCGATATCACTCATAATGGAAACTGAAGTGTTAAGAATTATTGGGTGGATACTTTTCAATATGAACAACAAATTTGTTTAAGAAATACAAAAAGAGAAGAAAGAAAAAACTAACCTAGTAACAGCACCCATGGAGCGGCCCCACAAACCAATTAAAGAGACATTCCCATCTGCTCGTAGATAATCAACCACAGCTCTAAGATCATCCTTCTGCAAAATTAAGACCATATGCAGTCAGGAAAATACTGCAATAGCCTTACAGCATACATCAGTAATCTGGCTAATAAAACCACAAAACAAAGAGAAATAAATAGAAGTATGTCCTATTAAAGCTTAGACACGTCTCTCTCCCATACAGCAGTCTACCTGCTTTCTTCCAAATGCTGATCCATAGATAACCCCTCCCCCAAATCGTAACATCAAGATAGCACAACAATTTCCTACGTGGCATAAAATTGTCTTTCTATGTGTTTAATAGACATAGTCACACACTAATACACTGCATGTATTGAGCACTCAATCAAGTTTTATAAATCGTGATCTTTGTTGTGGAAACTATTTTTCTATTATTATATATTTAGCCACCTTATAGTAAATGATTAAAATCAATTTTTTATTCCACACAAATATTAATGAGGAAAAGATTAATTAGGACTTACTTCATTCCAGCCCAGAGTGACATGATCTCCACCAGACAGTCCAGAACCAGAAAAATCAAGAGTAAAAACAGTGATGTTCGATGGCAGCAATATGACAGCAGCTTCACTGGCATCCGTTCGGCAACCACTACAAAAAGATCAAGACGATGAGCTAACCAGTTTGTTGAAAGCGAACAACTCATCTCCATAGTCCTAAAACTTCCAAATAATTTAAAAGTAATGGCACATGTCATTTCTACAATAATTTGTTTCTGTTCAATGGCTGCATACAATTTTGAATGCAATCAAATTCGGTATTACATATGCATTTAAACATCAGAGCAAGAATATCGAACTCAAGCATGTTCGATGGTGACACTTCATGATAGGAATAAATTGCAGCTATTCCTTAACAAATATTTTCATTTCAAATTGAACTCTTAATGGAATTGACTTTTTAAAATCTGTCAAGCAACAGGATGTAAATTGGATTGTTCTTTTATGCAAATTAACATTTCGAAGTTTTGGAATTTTATGGATCAGAAATAAATTTAAAGAACAAAAAATACAACAAAAAAGCTTCAATAAACACTATGTTGGGTCAGCTATATGAATAATATCACACCATCGTGTTTGGTCAAGACACATTTCTCATTCATATGCAAGTATGACATCATTTTAATAGTCTTTTAGACGTTCCCCAACCCCATTCAGTTTGAGTTAATGACTCTTTACTTTCTACTCGTTGTACTAGAGCTTCAAAGGTAATACATGTTCATACTATTAACAATCTTACGCAACTCCTCTGACCTTTGCATCTATTAGGGCTTCGTCTACCCAACTTTCTTTCTAATGGATCTATTACTTGTTCAATACTTTAAAGAACAAAAGATAAACCAGATGCAACTAAACAGGTGACAAATACTCCTCACTTACAATTTCTCCCATCATCAGATTCCTCAATTAAATTAATTGCAGAGCACAGGAAGGCGAAAAAACTTAATAGGTATATAAGTGTGCGTACGGTTGCAGAAAGAACATGTCCTCGAGAATGTTAGGTATCATGTTCTTAATTACAATAGTTGAAAATCAGATTAATAATAGTATAAGGCTGATAAGAAAGCTTTTCCACAATTTCCACCAGTATACTTTCCCCCTCATCAGAATAACAAACCTATTTCCATGGCAATAGATTACACAGGGCAGTTCTTTTCCTTCAGGAGAGATTATAGGCACGTAATGGCTACATTGAAGAACATCTCCTCGACTATTTGCGACCTGCAGGATGGACAAAGCACTTTGTTTAGTGAATCACTGCTGATATTAATAGTACACATAACAGATGAATACTTCCTCGATGGAGGACTAGTCCCCACAACCTCTTGTTTCACTGGATATCCTCTTTTCTAATATACAATTATGAGAAGTTATTCCGAAAGGGTGTGATATAAATAAGGGTATTTGGACATGGAGGGTAAATTTTGAAAGTCATAATATTCCTTATAGATAGCATTTGAAATATATAAATAAAATGAGATTCTTCAGTCTCAAGAAAACAGGAAAGGCATACAAGATTATTTAAAAAAAAAAAAAAAAACTGACTAATGAGAAAGTGATGCTTATAAATATCAAGTAATTCAATAAACGATAGGTTCCAGTAATTTCAATACCCTAATCAACTGGAACATACTTTCATTTTGCAATAAGTTTCTCAAGTTCGGTTTCATGATAATGTAAGTTGTCAAATGTCAACTCCAAAAAAATAAGCAAAATCCAGAGCTATCTATACAGAAAGAACAGTTGGAAAATCAATTTTGTATCCAATCTAGCCATTTCTCTTATTTTAGATGTCAGCACAAAGCAGGTCCAGTAACTGTAGGTATAACTTGAACATTCAGGCAGTTAGCTCAGTGATTGTGGATCTAAAGGAGGCATGTAAACGTACTAGTTTTGAGGTGTTTAGAATGACATCATGGTATACCGCATTATTAACAGATAGCGGGCACATCATAAGGAGTCAAATCATCAAAGAGCGATTTGGCCATGAAGTATCAATGAGATTTGATCTTTTAATAAAATTGTAAGGTATCCAGTAGTCACTCCATGTCTTTTAATCCATTGCTCTACAGTGAAAAGAGTTATGTTACACACCAAGATATTAAAACTTTACAAATTTATGCTTCATGTAATGCAAATTCTCTTATCTAAGGGTGTAAATGACAAGTGTAAGAGTAAGAAGCAAAGCATGTGGGCAGTGAACTTTTTGTAGATGTTATTAGATTACAGTATATATGGAAAGGGCACTAATATCAGAAAACTGATAAGTGACAAGTGGAATAGCAAAGAAGTACTCTCCAGTTAGTATATACCCAAAGCTATTTAAGAAAGCACAATTAGTAGATGGAACTCTTTAGAATCTATAATCAGTTATATCAAGCAAAGACACGGATCGAGGCACACAGCAAGTATCACAGACACATATTTTCTATTACCTCCAAATCTTTCCTCTGGTACCACTTGCCCTTCAGCATAAACTCCTGATCCAATAAATCATTTTTCGGATTGTATTCTGCCCTGCAATCCAAAAAGAGAAGACAGACGGCCATTTATATTTAGCCCATTCACATAGATCGAGAAAGAGAGAAAATGTCTTCAGCCATTTATGCATCACATTCATTACATTTAAATCCAGTTGGTTTCAAGAATCTTACCCAATGATTTAAATCAACCCAGAAAATGCTCAAAATATTACTAAGATCACCTTTTCAAAATTCAGCTGATTATATGCATCAAAACCCCTGTAAGAGTGTAGAGCAGAATTCCCAATTCCCAGAAATTGAAACTCAAAAAAAAAATAAAAAAATAGAACATAATTCCCAATTCCAGCTATTCAGCTTACAGAATTTTCGCAATACCTAATCACAGAAGCAATAAATACAACTACTACTAAAATGAAGCCCAAAAGAGAGAGAATTCATAAAGATAATAGAATACCCAAAATTCAAAAGTAAAACCAAACTTATTACGCATTAAATACCCAAAACTCAATTTTTATTTAAAAAAAAAAAAAAAAGAACATCAATTAACAACACAAACAAAATAGCATAAAGCAAAAGGGATTCGATTTTTCTCACCTGGGCGGTCTTATAATGAAGTTGATTAGCTGTTCCATTAATTCCACAAATCAAGATCTTTTCCTCCCACCCCACTTCTTAAAAGTAAACAAAAGAATAAATCATGCAGAAATCCTTAGATACAGAGTTTGTCTACGTATAATTGCATATAATATGCGGTCTAAAATGTTTAAGAAAACAGCATCAGTTAGCACAGTTTCTTATGATGTCTATTTCTTCTCTGAAAGGAAAGAGAAGACTCGATTGAGAAACCGGCCTTCTTTTTTTATTTGTAATTTGTTGTTTTCTGGTTCGTTTCTGAAAAGTGAAAAGCGAGGAGGAGTCTGTTCTGTTTTAGGGAAAATTATAATTTGCCCCTCACACTTTTATTATCTATTATTTTGGCATTTGTTATTCTTCGAGTTGTTATATATAATATATGGTGTGGTGTTATTTAGAGGATATTATGTGATGCCCCTCGTACTTACATTTATTATAATTGGATAAAATATTATATGCATCTTGGGTATAGTCTATCAACAATATCATTATTTATAAAAATTAATATTATTTTTTATAAAAAAACTAATACTATTATTTAATAATATGGTTAAAATCAATTTCCCTCCTGTATTATATCACTTCAATTTGCAACTTGTACTATTTTTTTATCAGAATAATGATACCTAAGTCAATTTTTGTTCTTTATTTTTTTGGGTAGTACTATATTTGTTAATATTATACTCTTCATTTCATATTATTCATTTACTCAATTTATATTATAGTAATTATTAATTAAAAAATTGATGTTTAAATAAATCTAATTTCTATAGAACGACTATAACAGAATTGGAATTCAATTAATAATTTAAATCGATATTTGAAAAAAAACAAGATTTTTACGTGGCAAAAATAAATATAAATAAATTATTGATATGGATTGACGAGTATAACCTTGAAAAATATAGCACTGACAAGAAAAAATAATAAAATATGAGTATAAGTTGCAATTGGTCAATTTTTCATAGTATAAGTTGCAATTTGATAAAAAAAATTAATATATGTTGCAAATTGAAATAAATGATATAGTACAGGTGACAAATTTATATTAACCCTTAATAATATTTGTTGGACTTTATAATGCATTTTCAATTTAAACTTTCTGACTTCATAATCAATAAATTTAAAAATAATATTAAATAAGTTGATATATCATTTTAGGTTGATTAAAAAGTGACTAATTAAGGGAAAAAATGAAAAACCATTGTGGTGGACTGTGGTGGGCTTAAAATATGAAGGTCTTAAAAAATTGAAAATGACCTAGGCCAAATGGTCTTGGATTTTTTTGGCCCAAGGGGCCACAAGCAATTCATTTAATCCGATAGAATTTTAACTCATTAAATAATTTTTTAAGTTTAATTAAGGGAAACTTACAGCTAGGGCCAAATTGTATACCAAAAACACATATAAGGCCACCTACTTTTAATTAAAACAACCAAGGTCAAAAAGTGTGTTTGTGTACTATTGAGATTATTTGTGTACTTGTGACTGAACAAATGTACTATAGTTCATTTAATTGTACCTCGGGTACTGTTTGAGTAATTATTGCACTGACAAAAGGTGCGATTGATGTGACGTGTGTCACTGTTCACGTCACATCGGTTACTGTTCCGGTCACATCACATTATTACCTTAATTTATCAGTACATCGGTTACTGTTGATGTGTGTACCATTGAACAAATTGGTGTACTAATGTACAAATTAGTGTACTATTGCGATTGTACCACAATAAATCGTATTGTACTAAAGTATTGATTATTGTACTACTACTTCTCTTTTCCGGCAACACAAATTTGTATAATTTCTGTCGAAAACGATGAAAATAACTTACATTTACTCATAATTTTTCCAACAAATCTCTTCATCCATAAAAAAAAAAATCATCCACAATAAAAAATCAAAACAAATTCAAACTAAAAAATCAACAACCCAGAAGAGCTTTAGGGGGAAGCCGAAATTCATGGATTGCAGCAGTGTCATCCAAAGAATCCTGGATATTACTCCTGCAAACATTCAGTAAAACTAACTCAAAGCCTCAGCAGAATTCAATTAATATATTTAGTTCAATTCTTTACTGTAGCATGTATAATGTATTAAGAGAAAAAAAATTAGATTGCAGGTCTTGTAACATTTCAGAAGGAAAAATACTGTAGGAACATAAATTATGCTAGTTAACCTGCTCTCCAACACATGAGTATACAACAACTCAAACTTCCAATATCCGCCCACCTCCGCCGACAGCCGTCCAACATACCCAAAACACCATTCAGAATTAATTCCAAAATTCTCCCACCACAAAATCAACGTAAGCCCTTGGATACTTACTTTTACGACAAAAAATTGAAACGGGGTGGAATTAATACCTTCTTCGAGGCCATCAATATCTTCATCAACATCCGTAAGCAAAATCTTCGAAAATTGAAGGGCTTAAGACTGGGTCCGCCTGTGAATCCTTCTTCTTTACAGAGGCAGTGAGGGGCACCCCAGGAACAAAGCCTTCTTCTTTATAAACTCTTACGTATTTCCAACCTTGGATCCAAAGCCTCCAACCCCAACACATTCTCGTACGAAGTCATGTAACTCCTTGTTCATTACATTCCTTAAAAACACACATCCAGGAAACAGTGGCTTTGGTTTAATAGACAGGGTACCATTATTTAATTTTCTCTTGATTTGGACAGATGGAATATAATCCTGCAGACTACCATTTTGGGGAAATGAGAAAAACATAACTAAAATCTACTTCATAAATCATACTGCACATATTTGGTAAATTCACCATTTGAACCAATACTAACTGAGGTTTTGCTCAAACAAATGCAGAGTAAGAAACAGACTGAACCTTTGATTAGAAACAGGTTATTTAATTAGGGCCCAATCAAGCTTTGGTCAATCGCGATGTAAGTGGATCGAGATATCAGTTACCTCTATTAAGCCACAAAAGAATTGTTCAGAACTCCACTAAACAAATAATCATGGGTAATCAAAAACATCTCTTCAGACTTCACAGTTCAACATTTAGTTGATTGTAACCCTGAAGTTCATTTTCACATGTAGAGAAAATTATGTACGGAGGAAGCTTTTCCTTGCAATCATACAAGTAAAAAAGGTTATACATCAGTTCTTAAGACTACAAACTACTATAAATTTAACCTAATAGGCCATTTGAATAATATTAAATGTCCAAAGATAAGATCAGGACTAATTTCTGGTTGTAAAATAACAAAGCTAATTAAGATTAATCCATAAAATCAAGCATGAAACAAATAAAACTTGCAAAATCTTAATCCATTAATTAAGCTTAAACTCCACACGAAATTTCACTCTGCAACACCAAGCACGCCAATAAGTGTATTAAAATGAAGCAATACAGGAATATCCCGAGATGAGCAGGGGTAAAATGGGAAAGTACATCCACGGAAAGGGCATCTGAAGAAGACGATACCAGAATATCCGCGGAAAGGGAATTCTAGACACAGAACGCTGCGCCGTTCGCCCAGTGGTGCCGTCCACCGTCCGGTCACTGCACCATCCCGTCGGTGTCATCCACCGTCCCATCGCTGCACCGTCCGCCCACTTCCGCGGTGTCATCATCAAACTTCGTCATCCCGATCGACATCACTGCACCCATCGGTGCTCCTCCACTCGCGACAGAAACCGCCCAGATTCGAGGCCAACATCGAGCCCTAACCCGCCGCACATCTCCCAGCCCGTAACCACCCATCTATCTCGCGTTGCACAGCTGTACGAAAGACACCCAATACCTACCGATTCGCCCCCAAAAATCGATTCGCCCCCCAAAATCGATTTAGGGCGCCTACATTTTTGGGCTCAATCAATTTCTTGCTCAATCGGCAGGTATTATCTTCGAGCGGTTTCAGTGTTGGCGGAACAGCGGCAGCTGTTACTGGCGGCGACGAGTGGTTTCGGTTGGGCTGAGCAATGCGATTTCCAGTCACTGCTGTGATTCAGACGTGGTGTGGGGTTTCGAACTTCTGATGTGATTGAGTGGCAGCTTCAATCTGGGCGATGAAGCTATTTCCGATGACGAATCGATCGGTTTCTGGTGTATGGCTTGAGTGTAGCTATTTCTGATGAAGCTTTTTTTAATCACAGCGAGTTTGAATCCCCTGATCCTGCGGATTCCAATTCCACCAACATAATGTCAAAATATGACAAAGGAGAAAGAAATAGAATTTAGAGAAAGAGAGTGGTGATGAGAGAGATATTTTCAATTCAGATATGATTGATTTGATGGGTTAGCTGCGAAAAAGGGGTATTATTGATATTATCTCAATTATTCATAGCATTTGTGTACTACATGGCCCTGAATGCGATTAATGAATAGTAGATGGCTTTAGTTGTGGTTTGAATGATAATTTTGGCCATGTATGTAATAATTTCTTTAATCAATTGATTAAGTATCGTGTTTGTGTATTAGATTATTAGGGCGCTAGCTAATTTGAATATCCCTCTTCATCATTGCAGTCGTTGTTTTCATAGATAATCTTCTTCGGAATTTTTTTCTTTCTCTCTACCTTTTCTGATGTTCAAATTAGTAATTTAAGACTTCTTTCTCTTTGATGAGTTTTGTCTGACCAATGAAGTTATGATTTTTTAAACAAATAAGACTCTAATTATATGATATTGTATGACTAATGATCTTTATTTTTAGTATGATGAGTTATGTATTAATGTATCTGGTATTTATAGTACAAATTTTTAAAAATTATTACTAAAAAAAATAGGTCAGGTTGACCCATTAGTCTGTGGCCTAAATTGGGCTGGTTGGGCTTAATTTTTACATGGCCGATCTGCAAATAGATCGGACTGGCCTAGCACGTAAATATAACTTGGCCCACCGATTCAAGCCAGACTGGCCCATTTGCCTACTCTACAAATAACGAGTCATAATTCTTTTTTTTTTCTAAATAAATAATGAAGGATGCAAATAAAAAAAATTGAAGAAATACACAAGCAAATAAATTTATTCTATTATGTTTACGTAAAATTGAGTATGATAAAAGGGCAAAAATGATATTGACCACATACCTCTCACTTAATCCCTTAAATCAAACATAAAACTATTTTACTTAGTTTTAGACATATCTTACAATTCAAGCATGTTGTAATCCAATAATTAATATGGTAAATTTGTGGAATAAATGTGGCTAATTGTTAAGACAACAAATGTTCTTAGCATTCAATGGAGCTTTTAATATGCTTCAGAGTTAGTGTTTTTTATTTATTTGGTCTTTAGAGGCTCTATTAATAGTATTCTAGTTAACTTTGAGTTGGCTTAGAAGTTTGTTTTATCCATACATTTAATGCATGGACTTGTACTTTAACTGATCTGCATAAAATCTGTCCTTGTGGACATACCTCGACTACTAATCAATTGACACATGGACATGTATTATAAAATCACCTTACAAGGCTTGATTTCCTACCTAATCAAGTATGAATTACATATACCATCTTTATGATCTAATTGACTTTACGAGATCTTCCTTTTGACAATCTTTTGGGTGAGGTTAGCTTGACTTCATCCTAGTCGAGCTTTTGAACTTTCTTCAATGTAGTTCATGCTTCGACACTAATGTGACTCATAACTCGTAAGTGAGCTCCTTATCTTCATTCCCTTAGACCTCGCCAAGCGAGGTTTATTGCTCGGGACCTCGAACCTTGTGCGATAAGGTTCGCAAACCTTATAGCCCATAAATTATTAGATCATCTCTAGGTTGGACCTCGAACCGTTAGAGATTTTGTGCCACACAAATGAATAATTCAATCTCAATAATACAATTTTTATCTACTCTAATCTCAACTAATCAATCAAGCTCAATAAAGAATAACAGTTGTCGTATCATATAATAATAAGCAAATATATTTGTCCAACTTAATCATCATTTAACATTAAATAGTACTATTTTATTTTCTTAAAAATAAATTTAGAAATTCTTTTATGCAAATTAAGAAAACAAAACTATTAGAGTGAATTTCATATGAAATAATTAACTGTGATCCACAAAACAAATATAAATACTAATAGGGAAGCATGTGATATTAAAACAATGACGACACCTTCTCAAGCGCCTGCATATTTTCTCCTAGGTTAGTGATATAGGCAGCGATAGTGTATAGTAAAAATTATTAAATACGAATACACGAAAAAATATATTAATTCCATTAATTCTAAGAATACCTAAAAAAAAATGGTATACTCAAATACGTTAATTTACAAACGAATACTATAAAGAGATATTGAGATAAAACTCTCAATTTCTATTAATCAATTCAACCCAATAATAATTTGAAATACTCTAATTTAAAATATGAACTTTCTTATTGAACAAAAAACGTAAATAAATCTTAGATATGCTAAAATCAAATTAAATCCTACTTAACACAAATATATAAATTTAAATTATTGAATATAACATAAAAATCTAATATAATCTTCATAAATATCTCCATCATTCCCCTCTTCCTAAAGATAATTTGCCCTCGAATCATGTTGGTAAAAGTGCATAAACGAGCTAAAACGTTCTTGAATTCGTGCAGCCAAAAAATAATAATATCAAAAAAAAATTATCACTAAAGCACCATAATATTCACCAGTAGTAAAAAACAAAAATGATTAATTATCATTTATTAAATCTTTTGATTTATAGATGTTGACAAAAGCGCCTTCATCCACGTAATTTTTATTGTTCTTACATGAATTATGCTCATATTTAGAATCATCATCACTCTCTTTATAAAAAATCAATGGCCTTCTTATGCACCATTTCTGATATTCACAGAAACATCAACATACCCATCAAAATTTTGTGGTTTGTCATACTTCTCATTGAATATAGGACCAAATACAATCTGCATATTATCATCTTTACACGTTGACTACTCATCATAAATTTTAGCATACAAACATTGATGTCTTAGAACCATCTCTGATTACCAATTGATGTAAGAAGCGAGAGCATATAGTAAAGATGAATAAATACGAAGACACAAAAAAGACGTTAATTCACAAATAAACACCATAAAAGAGATATTGAGATACAATTCTTATTTTTTATTAATCAATTCAACTCCCTAATAACAATTTAAAACACTCTAATTTATAATAAAAACTATTTTAACGAACAAAAAAAAAAATCTAAAATCAAATCCTACTTAACATAAATATATAAATCTAAATTATTTAATATAACATAAAAATTTAATCTAATCTCCATCAATATCTCCATCAATTAGTTGTCCATCATATTTTGCTCATCATTATAGAGATCAACTTATAAAAAGAAATACTAATCGCATTTGAATTTAGACATAACAATGTGTGGAGCAGAACAAGTATCTGAAGATCAATGTCCCTTGTCATTTATACGGGACATGACGGGTGATCCACTGCACATCGTAGGGTGGGGCAAGACAACTCACTCAAAAACTAGTCATTTGAAACTGTCCTAGACCAATGGTTGGCGCCATGTGTACAATGTCAGGCAGTTGCCATACAAAAGGTGCATTTCTCATTGTTAATGACAGACCTACATTGTACCTTACTTGTGACAATTCTGATCCCTTTCTTTAGGGGTGTCTATCCTTGCTTGCCAATCGGGTCTCGTATTGTGATCCTCGATGTTCAGTCCTCGGAAGGTCTATTGGAACCTCACTAGCCTTTCATGCTCCCGAACAGTTGGCCAGACTCATGCTCATTGGAATATAATCTCACACAAAGTTCTTTTTTGCACCCGAGCTTCAGACTATGAGACGAAACCTCCGAGCTTCGGTAGGCGCGATCATGATCTAACAGAGCCCCCAGTTTTATGAACTCAACCTAGATCAGACCCACATCGGTTAAACTGAGTATATTCGTGCCACAACACATATTTTGCTTTTCCAAAAAATATAAATGATTCCAAAATATTCCAAAAATAATTTCTTAATCTCGCATACGCAGGTACACTGTGCAACTCACACTATAATAAAAATAAAAATTGCCTAGAAAATATTTTAATGTGACTGAAATTTTCAACAAAAATAATTTTGTCCTTAAATAGTAGAGATTGATTATGACTTAGACTACAAAATTTTCTATTGATATATGCTTCTTTATTTCTCAACTCACATTTTGTCTACGAAAAATGAAATTCATTAGTTAATTAATTATATACAAATAATTTATCTATATAAATTGCCTAAGAAATTTATTTTTATAAGCAAATTATATATAAGTTGAGTAATGAAGACGTTGTTAACTTCATCAGAATTTTTTTGCAAGCTAGTCGTAGACTCATAGACAATTCCCACTATTTAAGAATAATATTATTTTTGTCCAAAGTTTCGTACCTATATTAAAAAAGCAAAAGAATTGTATAGATTATTTTGATAATAAATCATATAATAAATCATTATCAATTTCTAATTTTATGGTAATATAAGTTTTATTTTTATAAACTTATATTTATAAGTTTATTGGAAAGTGGTTTCTGATCAGTTGATCACACAAAATGTGTTCTATTAGAAAAAGGAAGACTTACAACTAAAGGAACTTTATACACTCAAAACACATGTAGGGAATTTTTAATTTTTTTTAATTACAATTAGGGAAAAAAGTATTGTTCATTGATGTGACGGTCATTGTTCATTGATGTGATGGTTACTGTTCATTAATCTTAACTTTTTTTAATGCCACTAAAGAAAGTTTTGATCCGACTACACTTTTTCGTTTTTTACAATACTTTTAATATTTGTTTCTTCACTTCTTCGTTTCTTACAATACTTTTAGCAATTACGTTTGAACTTTGAAATTTCTTTTAATACTATACCCAATTTTACAATACTTTTATACTGAAATTACATTTATCACAAAATTAAAAACATACTTTCAGAATAATACATTCACAGAAAATATAAAAAAAAAGTTGAATCTACCATTATCCATCTGGAACAAAAATTTAATGGACATTTGCATATTGGTTCAAAAAAATGATTATATTTACAAATTATTTCACAATATTTGCATATAAATATAATTTTTTCCTGCATAGAATCATATTTTTTTTCCTGCATAGAACCAATTTCTAATTAGTGTCAATTTTATGAACCAATTTGTAATTTTTCCAAAATTTCAACCAAAATCAAGCAATAAACTATGTTAAAAACAAATTTATCCATAAAATCTGAATATCCACAGTCCTGAGCCAAAATACAAAAATTATTCAACAGATTATCCAAAATTTTAAAAATTGAACAAAGAAACTGGAAACCCCTAAAAACCTGAATCCATAATCGAAAACTATGGTCATGCCCATCCCTCGAAGCCGGAAACCCCTAAAACCAGAATCGAAAATCCCTACCTACCACCATAAAAAATGGAGAAGTTGTTTCTGGATCTAAATTGCCCCCACCGGAAAATAATTGGTGTCTTCGCCATCGTGAACTCCATCATCAAACACCACGCCTACCAACTGATTTCAAAAATCCATATTCAAAAACTCAGTTAAAAAAATTCAGATTCAAAAACCCCATCGGCCTCGCATCACCCTAGTCGGAAACTGAAAAACGTAACCCGGAAAACTAGAAACCAGAGCGGTCACACTATCTTCAGAAACTGAAACCCCCGAAATTCCCATCGAAACCGCGTGTGTGTGTGAGTGAGAGAGAGATGTGAGGGGTGAAGAGTTTTTAAATTAAAGCTAATAATTATATGACATTGATGTAACTA
The DNA here is from genome assembly GCA_026898435.1 of Prunella vulgaris. Classification (NCBI taxonomy): domain Eukaryota; kingdom Viridiplantae; phylum Streptophyta; class Magnoliopsida; order Lamiales; family Lamiaceae; genus Prunella; species Prunella vulgaris. The sequence goes on along the minus strand of JAPKLY010000025.1, from coordinate 896,213 downwards.
GTGAATAATATTTTTTTTCTTATGTAAGTATTTTTCTTGTTTGTAATGTACTTTTTTACATTCTCCTATTTCTGTTTTGATCTTGTAAAGTTTCTCTAGTTGTAATTAATTTTAAAAAAATCTAATGAGTTCTTTATTTTCTTGTAATGTCAATTATTATACATTTTAAAATAATTTACCATTGTCATCAGGATTGTTAAGTGAAAAGCAACCTAGCTATTCAATCAAAATAAGAACATCTATTTAAAAACTCACTTTTGCCATGATGCAGAAAAGACATTCTCTTGAAAATGCAATGTCCTTAAGTCATTCCAAAAAAGAAAAAGAAAAAAGTGTCCTTCTGCCAACCCTAAAACAATTTTGCCTGTTATGAATACAAGCATCTATTTTTAGTGTGGCATAGTCGCATAGAGATTCTCCTAAAGAAGCAAAAGATTGAAACTTTCATGAATTTAGGATTGGTAGGAATTCAAGATTTTGGTGGTCATTTTTTGGGGGTGGGGTTGAGGAAGTTAAGATGTTTTAGTCAGACATATACTAAACAATTGTACGAAAACGATGCTAATGTTTCCGAAATCATCATTAGGATTCCTTTATTTGTCTAATGACTAAATAATTAATCAAGAAACGTCTGTATTTCATAGTAGCACATGTAAGAGAGAGAAGACCCTTATCTTAACTTTTTTGTTTTAGCCCCCTCTCTGCTATTTGAGACCTCAAAGATGCCTAAAACAAATTTCCTCCACTCAACGCACACCCCTATCTGCTGAGCAAAAGCCAAGCAATTCTTTTATATAATATGTAGTTTATAACTTGCAGTTGCTCCCTCTCTCTCTCCTCTACCAAATCCTCTCTCTCTCCAATTTCTTGCATTTCCCAGGTGAGTTCCACTCTGTTTTTATGAATGTAATGTGAAAAAGCTGTATGTATGCTTGGCCATAAATTTTCTCATTTTGTGTGTTTTTTTTACTTAGGGTAGGTTTGAAAATGGCCCAAATCTTGGCCCCTTCAGCACAATGGACGATGAGATTGGGAAAGAATTCTGTGGATGCGAGTCCGCTGAGCTCTAAGATGTGGAGCTCTCTTGTTTTGAAACAGAACAAGAAAGGGTCCCTCAAAAGCTCCCCAAAATTCAGAGTTTTTGCTGTTAATTCTGACAGCGGCACCATCAACCGCGTTGAGCAGTTGCTGAACTTGGATGTGACTCCCTACACTGATAAGATCATTGCTGAGTACATTTGGTACATTTTCTTTTTGATGCCGTTTATGTTTCTTGATATAATGAGATTAACATTATCTGAGTTTAGATAATGTTAGGATGTGTTTGTTTTGGGATTATAATGTCCACAATAGTGTTTGAAAATCTTGATTGATAGTTAAAGTGTATATATTCTGTGAAGTTCTAAGAGGAAGTATGGTGGAAGAGTTGATTCATGTCGTATTATTATGTTATTTGTATTGTATGACTTATTTATTGATTATGTGTTGTTGGAAATTGTATAAAAATGATAAAAGTGATGTATGTGCATATAAATATATTTATCAATTAGGAAGCAAAAAGGTAGATGATGAGTGGAAGATATAAAAAAAGAGTGAATGATAAGCGATAAAGTAGATTTTTGTAGGGTGCGGTAGAGTTTAATTTAATAGAATTTTATAATCCATCAAATCAAGTCTCGTTGCAGACGAGATTTTGGAATTCGAATGTCCAAAGTCCGGCCTGGCTAGTCGCGAAACGAGCATACCCTTAGTGTAACTAATACATGGGTGATCTTCATCCGGTGACCTCTATAATTCTTTCTAACATCCTTCCAATTCAGTTAATTTTTCATTGCTACTGGTGTCTCTTGATGTAATGGAATCAACGTTATCTGAGATTATATACTCCCAGTTACTTGTTTTGTTGTTTTAGTGTATCTATAGAATCAAAGTTACCCCCCTGAGGTCTAGTTTACTTCCTCTTTGGTAGGATTGGAGGATCAGGAATTGACGTTCGTAGTAAATCAAGGGTAAAAACCAATTCTCTTGGTTCATTATATTAACTTTATTCAAAGTAGTGAGAAATAATTTGTGTTTACCTTACCTTTTCATGATCTTTAGACCTTGTCAAAGCCAGTCGAACACCCTTCTGAGCTTCCAAAGTGGAACTACGATGGATCGAGCACAGGACAAGCCCCTGGGGAAGATAGTGAAGTCATCCTATAGTAAGATCATCTGCCGAATATATTCCACTCTTTCCATGTCAGCTCTTCCTTTCTTGAGTGTAACTTGTCTCGATCTATTTGCAGCCCTCAAGCCATTTTCAAGGACCCCTTCCGTGGTGGCAATAACATCTTGGTTAGCTCGTACTCCCTCTGTTCGTAACTATGTGTCTGATTCAATCCAAAATGATGTTCCTAATTATTTGTCACTTTGCTAATATTAACAAAAATTTACCATTTCTTTTCCACCCAGACCCCTAGTAAATACTAACCATCTTCTTGTAACTAATTGTGGTTTATATTTCAAGTAGAAATAAGTAAGGATACAATAGTCTTCTGATATCCTAATTAATGAAAATTGTTTGTGTAAATGGATAAAATTTGACAGATGATTAGGAATGGAGGGAGTAGTTTAGATTAATCCGTGCTTTATCTTGAGTTCTAAGACCCGTTTTTCATATACATGTGTTATTTGAAACAGGTCATATGTGACACTTACACGCCAGCAGGCAAGCCTATTCCCACGAATAAGCGACACAGAGCAGCCCAGATTTTCAGCGACTCCAAAGTTGCCAATGAAGTTCCATGGTAACCAAATTTTGCATTTTTCATTCTTTTTCGATTCAATTCAATATTACTTTGCGGTGTTTATATCATTACTAGGCTTTTCTCTACTGCATGCAATGTTGTAACATCTTCTATTATATGAACAACGCACAATACTGGAGAGAGATAATCAATGGAAGGATGATAACAATTGTTAATTACACCTCTTACGTGCCATTCATCTAGGAAGTATAATAGAAGATGTTACAACATTATGTAACAGAAGATGTCACCGATCAAAAAAAATTATGTAACAGAAGATGTCAACTCGTTTTTTATCTGGGACTGTAACCATGACGTACTTCTGGTATCAACTTGAATTAGGTTCGGCATTGAACAAGAGTACACCTTACTCCAACAAAATGTAAAATGGCCACTAGGATGGCCTGTTGGAGGTTACCCTGGCCCTCAGGTACCATAGCTTCGGTTATAAATCCCGACACTCTTGATACCCTTTTCTTCATGTCCATGGTTGATAAGTGGTTTGGTTTGGTGAACTTTTAGGGCCCATATTACTGTGCTGCTGGAGCAGATAAGTCGTTTGGGCGTGATATATCTGATGCTCATTACAAAGCCTGCTTATATGCCGGAATCAACATCAGTGGTACTAATGGAGAGGTTATGCCTGGACAGGTACGTTTCTCTCATCTCATCCTTTTTCCCAATTTCATCACAGATTATCTATCTCAACCCTGAAATTGAAGCATTGATGATTGATTCTTGAAGTGGGAATTTCAAGTTGGCCCCAGTGTTGGAATTGAAGCTGGGGATCACATCTGGTGTGCTAGGTACCTCCTAGAGGTAAGCCACTTTTTTCGACCGATGATCATTCTTCAAGTTTCGTATGATGAATATGTTGCCATTCTTGGACCGGAAAACTTGACTCATTTGAGTGCTCAAACCTATTTGTCACTTGAAAAAGAGAGAAGTTTGGCCTTCAATATAATATTATACGTGATCTCTTTTCGACAGAGAATTACGGAACAAGCTGGAGTTGTGCTCACACTTGATCCAAAACCAATTGAGGTGCCAACAATATATTCAATTTTTTTGTTGAAAAATTGTCAATGAGCTTTTGAAAATCTAATTTTGTCTGTAATTATGCAACATTCAGGGTGACTGGAATGGTGCAGGATGCCACACCAACTACAGGTATTCTTAGGTCTAATATTGATTTTATTGCTGTCAATTTGAGCCCGACTTGATGGACTCACTAGAAAATCCCGACATGAACCTCACGTTCGGGCTTACCCTGATTAGCGAGGCCTGGCTTCTTGAACTTAAGATGTAAATACTTATATATATCACATGGACTTTCAGCACCAAGAGTATGAGAGAAGAAGGAGGGTTTGAAGTAATAAAGAAAGCTATTTTGAACCTCTCGCTTCGTCACAAGGAGCATATCAGTGCATACGGAGAAGGAAACGAGAGAAGGTTGACTGGAAAGCATGAAACTGCAAGCATCAACTCATTTTCATGGGTAAGCTTGTTATTGTATCCGTATGATGAACGAAGAGAAAGTCTTGTGTTACACTGTCTCATACATCTTGCTTTAAAATATGATTAGGTTAATACCATAAGCCGTGGGATCATATACTAATTATAAGACCGTATATACAAGTTTTGTTCATGTCTTGATGCTGTCTTGATATCCGTCCTCTCGACAATTTGCAGGGTGTTGCTAACCGCGGTTGCTCAATCCGTGTGGGACGGGACACTGAGAAGAGCGGCAAAGGTACCAAGAAGGACTTGCTGACCTCTTTGAGGCTCGATTTATTTTAAGTGAAAAGTGAGATCTAAAAGTGTTTCTGTTTCGTCTTAGGTTATCTGGAGGACAGGCGTCCTGCCTCTAACATGGATCCGTATGTCGTGACTGCCCTACTTGCCGAAACTACAATCTTGTGGGAGCCAACACTTGAAGCTGAAGCTCTCGCAGCTCAGAAAATCTCGTTGAAGGTGTAAATTATCCGAAAATGGAACACAAAGTGAAACACGAGCATACGACGAGGCTCAGAAATGCAAAATCTTGTTCTCTTTGGCTGTTAGAAATCCCTTCCTGGGATAGAGTAGAGCAGTGCCCTGCATATTACTACCACTTTTCTACTTTGATTTATGCATTTTGATTCTTGGGAATGAGAGATTGAGACATTGTTAATCTATTTGCTTTGGTAAGAAGAAAGCATCAAACTGAAGCTCTTCTCATGTTCATTATAGTAAATCGGAGACGTGTCTACGGTGACTCAGTGAGTTGTGAATCGAAAGTCACGTTGACGTATAATAAACACTTACTAATGATGTTAAACGGATTGACCCTAACAATTTCAAACCAATCCCGATGATGTTGAATGGATTGACCTTAATATTATGAACATAATCCTAAACCAACCAACTTCAGGCTAATCCATGGTATATAAATTAAGATGATATTATGATAATATAATTTATACATAGTATATAAAAGGATCATTTATAAATAGATTCAAAAAAGTGATTGTATCTGCAAATAAGTTCAAAATATTTGTACAAATATGAAATTATTTTGTACAAAAGCTTAAGAACTTTATATGTACAATTATTTTGAATCTATTTGCAAATACAGTTACTTTTGTGAATTTATTTGTACTTTTTCCTTTGGAAATACAGTCACTTTTGTGAATCTATTCGAACTTTTTCTGTATTGACTCATTTATAAATAGGTTCAATTTATTAATGTACCAAACTAGTTCTAAAAGTTTCTGACTGTCTAACAAGTTTGTGGTTTATCGGTCTCATACAAAAACTTCTCTTTGTTCGATTTAAACCATCTAAAAGGCATAATACTAAGCAATGGGAGATTCTTTTCCCCTAATTGAAGCCAAGAAATTCCATGTATTCCTTTGGACATAAAGATACTCCAACTTTTGAAATCAGAAGCAACACAAGAATAATGTTGTCTTGACAAAGAATGGAACATTCCTAGTTGTATATATATATTACACAATTAATCAAGAATGAATGCTACCTCAGTTTCTGCTAAAATTAATCTAGAGACAAATAAACCATGGCTTCTTCTGGGGCTGGGAAATCAGCAGCATTTGCCCTCTTAGTACTAAATTTCCTCCTCTACTTCATCATCATCACCATTGCAGCCTGGGCCATCAACCGTGGAATCGAAAAATCACATGAAGCCGGTATTTATCTTATTATTTTCTATAAATTCATGTTTTTTATTTTAAAGCTTTTCAGTTATCATGCCAACAGAAGTTGTCGGAATACAGACTATACAGTGATCACATGAAGCAATTAATTTTTTTTTTTTTTTAAGTTTATTAAATTATGATTTAAAATATATTTTTGTACTTAAAAAAAAAGGTGAAAAAATATAAATTTTTATGCAATTAACCCTTAAATGAACAATGAATTTCCACTTAATTTGAATGAAACCTTAAGAAGTATCCCAACATGGCAACACCATCCTCCTCTGTCACCTATACAAAATCCTGATCTAATGATTTCTTTTTGTTGTTTAACATTTGCATATTAGTTCAAAAAAGTGATTATTTTTACAAATTGATTTATAATATTTATACAAAAGTAATAATTTTTTCTTGCACAGAAACATATTTTTTTCTATACAGAATTAATTTATAATTAGTGTCAATTTTGTGAACCATTTTATAATTTTCCAACGCATTAATCTTGTACATCATATGTTTTATTGCAGCATCTACATTGTCTCCACCTGCAAAACTCTTCCCAATATACTATCCCTTTGGGAACATGGCCACAGGATTTGTGGTCATTTTCTCTCTCATGGCAGGGGTGCTGGGATTCACTACTTCTATTACAGGAATCAACAACCTCATTCTGTGGAGTCCTGCTAATCTCCATGCAGCTTCTGCATCTTCTCTTCTTTCTTGCTTCTTTACTTTCCTAGCAATGGGGTAACTTCACCCGATTCTCTTCGTTAATTTGCTCGTTTTTCACGCAACAACAGTCCTCTCATCTCTTATTATGAAACGGTCTCACAGTGCGATTGACTCACAAATACCATTTTACAGTATAATAACTAATACGTTTGAACGAAACCGACATAATTACATACTACATATGTTGCAGGTTTGCATGCAAGGAGATTGACATAGGCTGGACAGATTCTAACCTAGTAAGAAAAATTAATAAAAAGGAAATTAAAAAAAAAAAAAAATTGTCAATAAAATTAATTTTATTTGATATATATTTAGTTCTAATTGTTGATTTTGAATAATTTTTTGCTCAGAGAACTTTGGAGATAATGTTGATACTTGTGAGTGGAACTCAGCTATTTTGCACCGCTGCAATCTATATGGGAGTTGATGATGCTTTCTACAGATACAACGATGCCATTTATTAAAGAATTTTTATTTTTATTTTTATTTTTTCTCAAAGGGTATGTATAGATTGATATAATACAGAATTTATTGTTTTATTTGATCTTATATATATATGTAAGTTAATTTTTTTAATTAAGTTTGATGATGTTCCCTATGTAATAAAAATGATGATGATAATAACAATAATAATGCTAAATTAATGCCTTCCTATGTAATAAAAATGGTGATGATAATAATATTAATTACAGAGTAAATTTTGCAGGAAGACATATTGTTGTAATTATTATATTTTTAAATAATATTTATCCTCTTTGTCAAAATTTTGGTGGGAAGATATTTAGCCACGTAAAATAACTGTAATAACGGTTTATATTAGCATAAACTAGATTCCTGGCTACCACCATTACCAATTCCAGAAAACCATTTCAATGGCTGGCAAGAAGAAAAACGCAAAGGCAGAAAAAGTAAGTTACATTTACACACACATACATAATCTCCAACATTTAAAATGCATGATTTTGTAATAATTTTGAGGAAAAAAAATCAAATAAGCAGGCTTTGGTGGAGGTAGAATACAAAGTCTCAATGCATTGCAATGCATGTGAAAGATGTGTTGCCAAAGCCATTTCCAAAGTGAAAGGTTTCGTCCTTTCCCTACCTTTCCATATCATGGCATGGCTGCTATAGAATGTTCCCATACATGGCCGTTCATTAGGGGCGTATTTAGTGATATGTCAAATTTTCTTTCTGCTCCTTAATTTGTCTCGTATTTAAAATTAAGAAAAAAGTTTCATCTTCTAGGATTCTGAGTATAAAATTCTTGTACTTTTCTCCTCAATTTAAAACTAATAAATATTGTAATAAAAATACAAATATTGATGATGTTGTTAATGTCAACAATTCGGTTAGTTTGAATGATGATTGTATTGATTTAAATGAAAATATGTTTGTTGACCGTGTTACTTTGGATGATATTATTATCGGTGGTACTAATCTGATTAGTGATAATGATGTAGATGTTGAGTGTTTGCATATCTTTGATTCTAGAACTTGAGAAAGACTCAGTGCTAAGATGATTGATCTTGTAGGGTCCTAAAAGAGATTTGTCTTTCTAAATGAAATTTTATGATCATAGAACTTCTATGGAAAGCATCTGAATTGCTCACTTGTGTTGTCTTAGAAAATTTCTATCTTACAAGTGTCATGTACAATTTTAGTTGCTTATTTTGCCTTTTCAATTAAGGACTATGGTCCCTTTAGTTTGTTATACTACATGAAGGGAATCATAAATGGCATGCAGAAATTTTTAGTTATTCTCTCACATCTCCCTCATTCATCTTCATTCTAGATACCTTCTTCAATCTTCATATTAATAATAATTATTCATTCCCAAAAAAACCAAAAATATTTCATTTGTAATTTTTCAGTTAATTTGTAGTACGATGCACTACACTATTAAATGAAATATTTATTGAAGTAGTCTTCCTGCACTATGTAATTTAGGACCTCATTTTAAAATATAGCACATGACCTCTATATTTTTCGGGACAGGCCTGCATGAACGTGCGGCGCGCACATACATACATACATACATACTTGTGGAGTACATCATCAACATAAACTATCTTTACCATGTTACAACTTACAATATACAAAATAGTTTATGCTGATTTTGAGCTTCGTAAGAAAGCCATCATCTCCATATCAAAATTGTAAATATACGTTTACCATGAATATACATATGCTTGGCATACGTCTGCATCTTAAGAAACAGAACATGACGACAAGCGTATTTCTCATAGACAGGCGTGGAGAAGTTTATGACGGATATGACAAACCACAGAGTGATAGTTACAGGGAGGATTGATCCACAGAAGGTACAGAAGAAACTGAAGAAGAAAACGGGGAAGAAAGTGGAGCTTGTGGTACCGGATGAAGATGAAATAATCGAAGACGAGCAAATTAGTGCAGTAGAAGAAGTTGAAGGTTCTTGGCTGGATCAATGTTATTATGGAGATGATAAAATGCACATGATGTTCAATGATGAAAATGCAAATTCCTGTTCAATAATGTAAATGGTAAAAAGTAAAATAATGCACATATAATCATTTCGTGCGGAAAATGTCAACAAGACTGCTTCATGCAAGATATATAAACAGAAGGAGAGCAAAACATTTTTACAGAAAAAAGGATTATTTCTTAATTACATAAAAAGTTTCGAAGGAATGAGATCTGTAACCTGCTAGTGTTGCCAACAGAGACTCCTTCTACCTTCCTGCAAGATCTCAAAGGCGAGCTTGTATCGTTCCAACGACGCTGCCCCAGCCTCGATATAGTTACGAGCTTCTTCTCTCAAACTCCACAGCATTAAAGCTTGAAAATTCTGGGACCCACCTCCAGAATCAGAATCTCGAAGAATACCGTATTTTGCATTTTTGCTCCACCGATGCAAGACATAACGAGATGGTAGTTCCCTCACGTTCATCATTTTGAAAACCTGCAGTGCATGCCTACAAAGAACTCCTTCAAACTCAAACATTTTACAACTACAACTGATGTTCAAATTTGATGCATTAAATGCAACAGTATTCCTCTCGTTCCCATTTTCACGCTTTTGCACTAGATATCTACTGATTGCTCCTTCGACGTTTATCTTGATTCCAATGTAACTGTAGCTGTCCAGAAGCTCCTTCTGGAACACTTTGAACATTGTGATTGTGTACAGCCTCCTACATTGTTCTTCGATGGGGTCTTCTGTGTGAAGAACTGCTTGCATATTAAAAGAGTTGTAATCCTCCTTCCTTTCCTCTTCATAGCGCTGTTCCAGAGCTTTCTCATATCGGAGAATGAATTCATGGGCAGGTGTTTGAGCAGTCAAAATATTGCTGAAGTAAGGCTTTAAGCTCTCACCAACAGGGATTCCAGCAAAGAATGTTCCTTTTATGTGAAAGGGAAGCCAACTTTTACGATTCTGATACATCTCCTTGAACCATGTGTTATCCCTGAGCATATACTTTTTCAAAAGCAAATTCCAAGCAGAATCAAATTCATTAGCTGTTTGACTCTGTATGCAAGCTTCGTACTCGTATTTGAACTCAGGATGCACAGAAAGCAATGCACCTAAATTCTCTTGTTCCTTGGTGGCAATTTGCCATGCTGAAAATCGATGATGTGTTCCAGGAAAAACATGTGCAATCGAATGTTGAATGGCAGTATCCTGATCTGCAATTATAGAGACGGGTCGGCACCCCAGCATTGCCCTAACCCAAGCCTGAAAAATCCAAGTAAATGATTCTTCAGATTCATCAGCTATTAAAGCACAACCGAGCAGAACTGGTTGCCTATGATGATTAACACCAATGAATGAAGCAAATGGCACAGAATAACTGCTTCTCCTGTATGTTGTATCAAACACAATTGCATCTCCAAACTGAGCACCAGAAAACCTACACCGGGCATCTGCCCAGAAAATATTCATGCCTTTTCCCTCGCGCATTTCCACTGCATAGAAAAACCCGGTATCTTCAGCTTGACGAGATTGAAAATACGGGAGTAGCACGCTGTACCACTCACTTCCTATGTTACTTTCTCTAACTCTTTTAACAAGGCTAAGGCCTCCATTTGTTTCAACTAAATCCAAATTCTCCAACATACTACTCCCTTCCTCTCTGTAACCCTTCGATGCACTTGATATTCCATTTGGTTCGTTTGGACCACCAAGTTCATGATTGTGTTCCTTCTCAAGACGATCAACTACCCACTTTCCTGTTTCTTGTCTTTGTATTCTCATATACGCTCCGCAACCAACTCGAGAAGGGTGTTGTCGTCCTTCCTTGGAGCACACAAATCTACGTGATGTAATTGAGCCATCATGTTTAGAGCGGAATAACTGGCCTATCCTAATTCTGAAACCTACATTGGATGCATATGTGTAATAGAATTTGTATGCCTCGTTGGCAGAGTTGAATGCAAGACCCTTATAAGGTTCAGCTGAGTGCCCACCAACTCCATCCATCTCTTCCCTTTTGAGACGTTTACTGTCGACTGCATCAGACGGGCTATCATCATCATGTGATCTAATTCCCGTCCTACTAGCCCCACCTGATGATGATCTTGGAGTTGGAAAAGTTTTCCTCTGTATCCTAGGAGGACAAAGTTCTCCAGGGGCTTCAGCTTCATGGTTATGCTCCTTCTTAATATTGGCTATAACCCACTTACCCGAATCTATTTTCTGCACTCGTATAAAAGCAGGACAGCCAGTTCTAGAGCTTGTCTGAAATCCCTCCTTTGAGCAGACAAATCTCCGGGAAATAACAGAGCCATCGACTCTTGATCTATACAACTGCCCTATCCTGATTTTGAACCCCACTTGAGTTGCATAGACATTGTAAAACTCCTGTGCTTCTTCAGCTGTATTGAACTCTAATCCCACATGTGGTTCCAGCTTAGATTCTCCTTCATCCTCTCGATGCCCATTGATTTTTCCAACCATTACAGCTGCTGGTTTTGTCCTCACAGTTATTATATTTCCCAACTCTTCCCTATTCATATCAGTATCTGCAGCCATCAGCAAAACTAATTAATACATTACACGAGCATATATACAGTAGTTTGCAATGAACAACCATGAATCACAGGCATAAAAATTACAATGTGTTTTATGTCAGTCAAGTAGTACTACAAAAGGTCGAAACAAAGTTAAGTGAAGCACAATAATACCGAAATCAAAAGGCAAACACGACCCCACAAGCACTTTGATTCTCAGTAAATGTTCTATATAATTGTCAACAGGAATTACATCCCGGTTCACTAACTAATCAGAGTCATATATATTTTTTATATAAGAAACAGAAAGTAACCTATCAGAATAATAGGATTAGGATCACAATAGCAAAATATTAATCAAGCAAGGAATTCTCAGCAAGTCTAGAAATTGTCTGTAAAACAAATTGATAGCAAGAGATACTATAAGTAACAAAATTTAACAATGATTTATTTGCATTTATAGAGGGCTTAAAATTTTGATGCAACCTGTTGACGGCAAATGCCATTTTTCAAGCTGGTTGCCCAGCCTTGTCTAGAACTAAACCTTCTCATTAAACTTAGCTATATCTCTTGATTCACAAAGTATGCCCTTTTCTTTGAGTAAAATTTTAACCATGTACTGTACGTTGATAATAACACGCCAGCAAAAATAAATAAATAAGTGAAACTCTTATAGCTCTAGGCTCTAACACTGTATCAAGGGAACATATTCGATATAATTAATGAATTGCAACAATTACATAAAATCTTAGGAGAACAACTTTCCATTCATGAATGCAGAAGCAAGAGGTGTTACTGATTTTCTAAGAACAAGTATTAAATTTTATCATGCTATCCCTCACAAATGAATACATATAATAATTTCACTTAACTAGTCCCATCTCATCCTATGTAGGTTTCTTTGAAGGCTAACATTTCAAGTTTTCAATCGTTGCAGCATAGACTCGTGTCGTGTACGAGAGAAAATAATAATAATAACAATAATAATATAATACTTATGAAACAAAGAATAGTTACAAGAAAAGAACAGCTGGATGGAAAACCAGAAGACTGAATTTTGTATATTTGACAAATTGAGGTGCTAGATGAAATACAGTTCTTTTTTTTTTTTTTACAATTAATGTTTTCAATGTTTACATCAACAGCTTTTTCCAATAGAATAACAAATGCAAGCGCGTGCGTCTGACGCAACAAGTGACACTTGTACCAGGTTTCCTGGATAATTAGATGCATGAGACATCATCTTCAGACACGTATAAAGGTGAGAGTGGTGGAGAATGAAAAGGCAATTCATCAGCAATAAATATTAACTCCTAGTTATCCCGTTCACATGCAAAACCCCGACATATATTGCCTCGTAACCCTGTAAACCGAGCACATCGTCTGAACTGTCCACAATGATTGGGTTGTAAAAACTATCTACATCTATTTATCCCCGAAAAAACATTGTTTTTAATATCACACACAATCACAATAGGAAAACTTTAATTTAGTATCAGCAGACCAGCAATCAATCACCCACATTTCTCATCATTCAATAACCAATGTCAGATAACTGGTCAATATGAGATTATAACAAAATCCTTAGGGGGTAGGTAGGAAACCATAAACTAAAAGTTCTAGGAAACGATACACTAAAAGTTCTAAACAAGAAATGCCAACAATTCAAAAACATTCAAACAAATAAAATCCGTAATCATACACCAACAATGCTACTACATGCCTCCACAATGTCACAAAAAAGATAAATAAATTCAACATGCAGTTACAAAAACATAAAAGGAATCATAATAAAGCCCCAAAACTTCCAGTTACCAAACCAAGCAAGGAAAAATACAATTCACATCTTGCCAACATAATTCAAGTTCCATTCACAACACCAACCGCAGAATTGAAAAAGACTTGAAGCACAAAATTAAAAAGCTCAGTAACAAATAAAAGAGCTAGGGTTTTACCTTTTGCATATCCGCTTAAGCTGAATCCAAATCGCAAGCAATTTTTGCTTGCACCGCCTCCAAATCACGGTTAAATTCCGGTGAATGAGCGAAAACGAACTCGCATTTATAACCAAATCGGATGACCCGGGATGAACAAATATCACATCTCAAAACTGAAAATAAACAGCGAAAGGATTGACCAATTGTATGGGAGAACGGATCGACGTAAAAAATTAAGCAAGCAAATATATTTTCACATCATCTTTTGTTGGGACATTTTGTGTCAGTCGCTGTGTCGGGGATGCGAGAGGTGGAGCTGAGGTGGATTTTCAGTACCTCTGTGCTTTTCTTCACGGTGGCTCACAGCCCGGGGAGTTCGTATACGGTGTTGAGGAGGTGCAGGTGAGTTATGGTAAGCCTTCATAAATTTAAGCATATAAATAGGCGCATTGACCACACTACACTAACTCAAAAATAGAGCTTGCATTGGCCACTAGCGCAAGTTATGCTCACGGAGTCACGTTTCGAGTTGGGATGACAAAATGATCTGCTCCACAGTCGGTCCATTCCGCCCCGCTCTATTTGGATCCGTTTTGCCCCTTTTTAAGAATGAAGCAGATCTGTCCCGTCCTGCTCACGGAGCAGATCAGACATGGATCTGCATAATTTTTGACCCGATCTGCTCCATATAATATTAATTATATATAATATTATGTAATACATATAGTACTCCCTCCGTCTTTCTATAAGTTACTCATTGCTTTTTTACCTTTTTTGGAAACTACTATTCACTTTTTTATTATTATTTTCAACAATTTTTACACTATTTTCATTATTTTTTCACTTTTCTCCATCACATCACTCATACTTTTTTACTTTTTCCATCACATCACTTATACTTTTTCACTTTTACCTTAATTCGTGTGCCCAAAAGCAACGAGCAACTTATAGAAATACGGAGGGAGTATTAAACATATATGTAATGTATATGAAAAGAATAAAAAGTAAAAAAAAGTATTAAATTTTTTTATTTAGATTTTTTTTAATATATTGATTTTAAAAAATTATAAACATTTAATAGATGGGACATACATGGATCTCAAAATGCTGCCCCGCAGTGGAGCATGGACCAGAGTGGATCAGAAGCGCGGAACATGTTTGGATATTGATATATCCGCCCTGATCCGCTCCATTGTCATCCCTTTCAAGTCGGATCGATCCATCTTTTAATTAAATCTAAAAAAATTGAGTTCAATTCAATTTAAATATCGAATTTACAAATATTTAAATTTGAATTTATATTTAAAAGGAGGAAATTCTAAATCCCCTAGAAATGAAATCTCTCCTCCCACCCTTTTCATTTTCTATCACTACTTACTTTTTTCATTTTCTCATCATTATTTTTTAATCCTTAACTTGAAATATATGTTTTTTACATGCATTTTTTAAATTCTTTCATTTTCAAATTCATTCATCCAAGTAGAGCCTAAGAGCTCATTTGGTTCATAAGATAAAAGTATTTATCCGTAAAAAATATGCATGTATTTTATGAATAGATACTTTTATTTTATGAACCAAATATACCCTAAGAGTATTAAAATTCATATCATGAATATAAAAAATATTATTATTTAGAAATATCATGAGCTTTCTCTTACTCGCCCATGGGCCATGGCATGGAATTGATCCAGATCTTCTCTTGATTGGGCTTAGACCCGGGCATTGGGTTCATACCCAAATGTGTGAAAATGATTGTCACAACATTATAATGCAAGTTATTAGAGCTCAACTATTTATTATCGAAAAGTTATAGTTTCGATTCATTCAATTATCATGACATTTTGATATAAAAACCTACGCAAATTTGTTAATGACACCTTTTTTTTTTTACTAATAAACGCAGTTGTTTTTGTTTGAAATTAAATGCAAGTATAATTGAAAATCAAATCATATCAAACATTGAATGGTTAATTTGGGATAAATTACTGTTAAGAGAAACAAGGATATCCCATGAATTTTAGACAAATATTTGTGTTAAAATGCAGTGTTTAATTTAATGGTTAATTATATAAAAATGCAACATCTTTACTCAATTTTTAATATTATGCTATATTCCATGGTTATAATTAAAAAACATAACCTTTTAAAAAAATTTAACCCGATATATATTTTTCATTTTCGACTGGCAACTGATGATGTGTCTCGTCAAAATGAGTAAAAGTTTGTCATGCTGGCGTGTAGAGGTGTTCAAAAAAATCGAAATCGGCGGTTCCGAACCGTTGAACCGGACCGTAACCGCTATACAGAAGGGCCGGTTACGGTTCAAATGTAAAAAAACCGGCGGTTCGGGCGGTTCAATGGTTAACCGACGGTTCATGGTTAACCGCCGGTTCACGGTTACCCGGCGGTTCACGGTTCGAACCGCCCGAACCGCCGGTTTTTGCGGTTTTTTTTTAAATTTCAAATTTTTGAATTTTGATCCGACGGTGAAAATTTAGTGTCCGTTACAGATCGACGAACCAGATTAAAGGGAGCGTTTGTTGAACCGCCGAACCGGCGGTTTTCGGTTTTTTTTTTTTTTTTTGCCTATAAATAGGGGAGTTGATCAACTATTTTTTCTCACACCAATTCTCTCAATTCTCAAGCTCTCAAGTCTCAACTCAATATAGTTATATTAGTAGTATTATTAGCATTATTTATATTTTTTCTTAAATTGCTACTAGTACTAGTTACTAGTTAGTAATTTGTAGTCTTCTCTTTTAATACTCTCAAATTAGTAGCATCTATTCTATTCCTCTTCTCTCTCAAATTTTTAGTTTTTAGTTATATTATTGTTTAGTAATATTATTAGTATTTTTTTTACAATTACTAATTTACTACTAGTACAAGTTGCTAGTTAGTAATTAGTAATATTATTTACTACTACTAAGTAGTATACACTACTTTTAGTCTTCTTAATTTACTACTAGTACTAGTTACTAGTTACTAGTTAGTAATTAGTAATTATTATTTACTACTAGTAATTATTATTTTTAATTTAAGTTATATTATTATTAGTATTATTTGTATATTTTTTAAATTACTACTATTACTAGTATTACTCTCTCAAATTAGTCACTCTCTTACTCTTACTTATATTATTTGTTATTATTATTATTATTATTATTATTATTATTATTATTATTATTATTATTATTACTTCTACTATTCTAGTTCTACTACAAAAATCTCTAAAAAAAAATGGCAAGTCGATTTTTGTCAAGGGGCAAAGGCAAAGGCAAAGCTACCGGTTCAAGTTCGGTTCCCTCGGCTCCACCACAACCAACTTGGAATTTAGAAGATCCTATTGAAGATGCACTTGGTCCCGATTTTGAAGATATCTTATACGATGATGACGTGAGAGAGATGCCACCACCACCACCACGTGGTCCACGTCCACGACCTACACAAGAAAGTGAAGGTGATGGTCCAACTCCAAGTGATGCAACGGAGCCACCACCAACATCTAAATCATCAACACAACAAAAGGTCTTAATATCCGAGATATTTACTCGTCACTTTAGAAAGGTAATCGATGAGCATGATGATCGAAAAGCTTTGGCGTATTGCAATTGTTGCAATGTGGTTTACAAATACACAAAAGGAGGAGGATATGGAACATTACAACGACATATGAAAACTTTCAATTCGGAAAAACTTGGAATGACTTCAAGCCAAACACAACTACGAGGATTTACCGGGTCCTCATCCGACGGTGGAGTTCAAGGTGAGGTACGTAATTCTTCTTCTCTATTTCATTTTGATCAAATGACTTATATAAAATATATGGCTAAATTGGTATGTGTTCAACATCTTCCCTTTAGTCATCCCGAAGGTTTTATGTTTAATCAAATGGTTCGATTGGGTCTTCAACCGGCTGCAAAAAATATTTCACGTTCTACTTGCATTCGTGATATTGCTAAAGTTGTTGGTGAATATAAATATGCTTTGATTGGATTATTGTCTAACCTTAATGTGAAAGTTTCAATTTGTGCGGATATTTGGAGTGATAATTTTCAAAAATATTCTTATATTGGTGTTACTTGTCATTGGATTGATGATTCATGGACTTTGAACAAGAGATTGATTGCTTATAAAGATTTTGATTCGGAACACAATGCCGCTAATATTAGAGATAAATTGCATGATGTTTTAAATATTTATCATTTGACAAACAAAGTATTTTCGATTGGTTTTGACAACGCTAGTGCTAATACCGTGTCTTGGTGGAATTTTTTTTCATGTTAGATGCATGTGTCATATTTTGATTTTTTGTGTTCAAGATGGTTTAGTTGCTTTGAGAGAACAAATTGCTCCTATTAAAGATTGTATTATTTTTATGACGAGACGTGGTGCTTTGATGAAAAAATGGAAAAAATTTTGTAGAGGATTGGGTTTGCATCCAAAAAAATTCACTTGATGTGTCCACTCGATGGAATTCCACATATAAATTGTTGAAGGAGTCAATGGATTATAGAGATGCTATATGTCAATTTTGTGCACAAGAAAATTTTGGTTTTCGTTTGTATCCTCAATATTGGGAACCATGCATTAGTATTTGTGGAATTTTAGGAATGTTTAATGATGCTACTTAGTATTAGTAACTTAGTATAGACTATAGACTATAGTGTTATTATTATAATTGTTAGTTGTTACTTGTTCATTGTAATTTAGAAATTATAATGTAAGTGCACAAATTTTATTAATAAAATTTAATTTCAATTCAATTTGTACTTATATAGTTGTGTTATTATGTAAATTTTATATTTTGTAAGTTTGTAAATTTTAAATTTAATCAAAAGATATGCAACTATTTTAAATTATAGATCAATAATCATATTTATCATATATTTAAAAAAAAATTAAAAAAAAAACCAAAAAACCGCTAAACCGCCGGTTCACGAACCGTAACCGGAACCTTGTAACCGCCGGTTCTGTTACGGTTCAAAATTTGCTGAACCGGAACCGGAGGTTTCGAACCGTTTGAACACCCTTACTGGCGTGCATACATAAATTTTAGAAATTCAAATCTTCAGTATGAGATTTTTCAGAATTTGATTTGTGGGCAATTTTTTCAAGGATATTTGGGTATTTTTTTTCAAGGGTTTAATGATAATTATTAAAAAGTATTAAAAATTCTTTAAAGGTAAAATCTTTAAAAAAATTATAATCATAATCTCTAATTTTTTATTTCTTGTGTTAAATATAAAAGTCTTCGATCCTATTTTTATTCGACTCATGCATAAATCTTGCAGATACAAAGTAATTTGAATAAAAGTTGATATTTCAATTTTTATTTGGTGTCTCCTTCTAAATTGTTTTTTGTTTAAATGTGCATATACAAATTCAATATTTCTTTAAGTAGACGAATTAAGACTTTTTTTTTCTTCAAATTTTACAAAGATGAGATGTGTATCACTGTCAGTGCATGACAACAAGCAGCTCATAAAAAATTGATTTATCAATGAGAATGTGGTTTTCAATGATCCAAAAAATTAAACAAGTCAAACTCCTTATCAGTATATAATAAAAGATAAGTATATTTTTATAATTTTATCATATGCATGGATATAAATTGTATTAGACAATATTATAAATGAGACAAAGTCTTAGGAGATGTTCTTTTCAAGTGACTTTTATAAATCAGTTTTTGAAAACTAGTGATTTTTATTATCTAATTTTTTTTAAAATATGTGTTCTTTTGGGTTTTTTAGTAGGGTATATTTTAACTTATTATGTAATAGAAAATAAAAGTAAAAAAGATATTAAGTGAAGTAAAAATATAAATAGTTAATCGATATGTTTATGTAGATTATTTATAGGGGGCTAGAGTTAAATTTTAAAAAATCCATTTTCAAAATCTAAACTAGAATGAGTTTTAAATTTTAAAATTCAAATTTTTAAATCCCAAAAAGAATAACCCCAATGTATTCATATTTAAAAATAAAAAAAATCATTTAAACAGCAAGTTTCATTATTTCAAATATGAAATCAACTCACAAATAACTCCATTTTTAAATAAAATATGTTCACGCGTGTTACGTGAAATATTAGTAAAACTAAGATTCATGTTATATAATGTTTTTATGGTATAATAAAAAAAAAAAAGAAGTTTAAGAGATGTATTAATGAAGTTCAATATGAATTTTATGTTTCTTAATTCTAATGTCTGATTGTACAAAATTTTATTTGAATAAATATTTTGTTATAATATTGATAAAATTAAATATAAAACGATTAAACTATTTTTTAAAGGTAATTCCAAGAATAATTTTGAAAATAATGGATTATATATTATATATTTTACAAATTAAAATGTGTATATATATATATATATATTCATATATATTTAAATAAAATAATATAAAAAAAGTAGTCAAAATAATAAAATAATTTATTTTAATTTTAAAAAAATATTTTAAAATTAAACTACTCATATTTCTTAAAAGTAATTAATTTATACATTAAAATTTTAAAAAACAATTCAATGTGCAGCATCAAACATAATCATATTGTGAAACATTTCAAAACTTAACTAACTCCCTATCATTCCTATCCAAAAAATATTGTATAATTAAATTTTCAAATTTTTTTGTATGTGAATTAATTTATAATATATAAATGAATAAAATAATTTTTAATGAGAATGAATTATAAAATATAATTAAGAAAATAAAATAAATATTTTTGTGTGTAAATATTAATAGAATGAGACGCATTTATAAATTTTTATGAATAATGGATAGTACTGAATTATGTAATTTCTTTTTACTGACATAATAATATATACGAAGAGTGTTTAATTTTATAATTTTAAATTTAGATATATTATAAAATAATTATATTAATAGAATTAATTTTTATTTAATAAATATTATAATCTAATGCTCGAGAATTATCCCGACGCGTTACGCGCCTACGTCGACCGACTAACAACCCATCCTTTATACGTATATATCCATCTCTTCAATTTCTGTAGAGAGAGAAACAAAGACATTTTCTAGAAAGAGAGACGGAGGAGAATCCAATCCCTCGTCGCAACCCAAGATGCAGCACGGCTATTCCAGCGTCAGCACCGGCGCCTCCGGGTTCAAAGGCGTAGACATTGACCTAGAATCCGGTGATAAACTTTATCCCGGAATCGGCCACGGCGAGAATCAGCTGCGATGGGGTTTCATTCGCAAAGTGTACGGCATATTGGCCGCGCAGATCCTTTTGACCACCCTCGTTTCCGCCGTCACCGTTCTATACGCTCCGATCAATGACCTCCTACGCGGGAATTCTGGCCTGCTGCTTTTCCTCATCTTCACACCCTTCATCTGTGAGTATTTTATTTGATAGTCGATTAAATCAAGTTCCGATCTTCGTTTTGTAATATTACGGATACATTGGTTGGGCATTTTGTGACGAATGGTGAATTGACTTCTTTGTTGATGCATTTTTTAATTTCTGTAATTGCACCTCCGTTTTGATCAAAATTTTCTAACCCTATTGTGTAAAATTCTTGTTCCTCTGGTTATTTTAAAGAACTTGTGCATAAATTTGCAGATCTGCATCTGTGGGATGCTTTTACCGTTTTACATCTGTAGTTTTAAATATCATCTGTAATGTCGTATATATCATAGTTATTAAGGCTCCAAGGCGCACCTAGGCGCAACAGTGTGCCTAGTGCCTAAGGCGCGCCTCGCGCCTTAGGCGCGCGCCTTTTGTACATTGAGACAAAAACCAATAAATACATTGCATAAGTATAAATTAAACATATTAGCATGTAAATAACAATTAGATTAAAGTTCAAAACCACATAAATGACTCAAATTAAAGACATAAGTTTAGATAACAACTAACAAGCTTCATAGTAAACTGTAAGTATTCAAATAAAAAGCACACAAATAACAAATTAACCATCCTCATTATCATATTCATCCTCTACCCTCTTTCCCTTTCCCTTCTCCATCCCGGATCATTTGATGGGTAGGTTGTATTACTACCACTTTCCTCCATTTCAATAGATGAACTTGTAAAATCTGAAAAAAAAAACACACCCTAAATTGAATAAAGAAATGCATTAATAATAGAGTGTAAATATTAAGTTCGGTTAAAAAAATTCAAGTTTAAACAAGAAATTAATTAAAAAAATACCTGGCATTGGGCGGCACTGGGTGGCGGTTGGCGGCAGTTGGCGGTGGTTGGCAGCAGCAGCAGTTCAGTGCTGGGCAGTGCTGGGAGTTGGAGGCAGATGGGTGGGCAAGGGAAAGTGGGTGGTGGGAAGTTATATTTTGACTAGAAAGTGGGTGGGAAGTTATATTTTGACTAGAAAGTGGGTGGGAAGTTATGTTTTGACTCCAAACCCTAGTTCTTATTAATACGTAGAGAATGTGTTTTAAGAAACACTTCTACTGTTCATAAAATATATAAAAAAAAATTACAAAAAAAAAGTCAACACACATGCGCCCGCCTCACAGATCTGAGGCGCTTTTCACTGCGCCCCTTGCGCCTTGCGCCTTAGGCGCGCCTGAGGCGCGCCTTTAATAACTATGGTATATATAGATGTTCATGTGAATACATATAATTGTACCGGTACTTGGAATTTCAAATGATAGTGTGTCTTCCACAAATCTCAGTTCACGATAATTCTTTAGCAATGTTATACTTAATGGTTCTTCTTAAGGATCTTAAGATGCTAGCCCTAGGTTACTCGCATCATCTTCATTGATATTTGATATAAAATCGCATTCTCCAAACTAAAAGTATTGTGCAACTCTTTGTTACTCATGGTTGACTTTAATTAATTCAATTCCACGCAGAATTTGTCACTTTTTTTGGGATTTGAATAAGTTTGAAGATCTTATTTCATCGTGATGTTTCTTTTATTTTATTTTTTTGGACACAGCAAGTTATTATATTGTAATATAATGTTTGTCTAGTACAGAGAATTTAATCCATCCTATCCAAACATTTGAGACCTAGTGCTACGTCGTGTTATGTTTCTGCCTTTGTTATCGCATCGTGGACATTATCACTGATGAAACTGTTCATTGTGTAGTATTGTGGCCATTGCATATTTATCAGCAAAAGCACCCATTGAACTTCATTTTCCTTGGGCTCTTCACTGCTTCGATGAGTCTAACTGTTGGAGTTAGCTGTGCCAATACTGAAGGTTGGTAGCTTCTGTGAAATTCATGGTAGTTGCAAGAGTATAAGATTGACTAATCCTTCTTTTTCCCTCGCCTCCTACTCGCAGGAAGAATTGTGCTCGAAGCCTTGATCTTGACATCAGCTGTAGTTTCAGCTCTAACTGGTTACACTTTCTGGGCTTCTAAGAAGGGCAAGGACTTCAGCTATCTTGGACCAATCTTGTTTACTAGCCTTTTCATCTTGGTTTTGACTGGTTTTATTCAGGTGCTCCCCCTCTCCCTCCTTTTGCCACCTTAAAATTTCTGTTAAAACCATATTTTGCACTCTCTCTCTTTTAGTTTAGTTTCTTGTTGAACCATATTTTGTATTTTTATTTGTGATGCAGGTGTTCTTCCCACTAGGATCTACTTCTACTGCTATCTACGGTGCAATCAGTGCGATTATATTCTCAGGATACATTGTTTTCGATACTGACAACCTGATCAAGCGCTTCACATACGACCAGTATATCTGGGCTTCTGTCACCCTTTACTTGGATGTTCTCAATCTGTTCCTTACCATTCTGCGTCTCCTGAAACAGGACAACTGAGGTGTCGTGATGCATTTACTGCAAAAATCATTATAATCGTAGGATATTAATTTGCTCTCCTTGTGTAGAGACAATTGTGTGAAAAATACTGTCTCGTCTCGTACACTTTTGTGAATATGTCGAGTTTACATACTCAAAATGGAAGTGTTGTCACGAACTTGTTTAATTTTGGTCTGCGTGAATAACGAGTCCACAACACAGTGAAGTATTATCTTATTGTTGATTTTGTTAGACTAGCTGCTCCATCTGTGCTGTGTGATCATCATGGTATATCTCCCTACTCATGCCGTCATACATGCTAACTCTATTACCAACTCAAAATATGTCAACGCGATCGAATATTTGCAGGGTTTTTTTTTTAGTAGGTATCTTTTGAATCCGATTTCGCATGTATTTATATTTCTGTTGTGTATAATTACTATCGTTGTTATTTACATATATTATTTTATAAAAATATATTCCATTCATCCTAGAAGATATTACTATGTCTTTTGAGCATGTAGTTTAAAAAAATATATAATAAATATTTTTTCCGTTCCAATAAAGTTGTTTATTTTTTTATTTTTGTTTGTCCCACTATATGTTATTCATTTGTTTTTTTTATTTTTTTAAGAAATTACTATTCACTTATTATTATTATTTTTAATATTTTTACACTATTCTCATTATTTTTTCACGTTTTTCCATTATATTACATTTGTTATATCAATATGTTCATATTTTTTTTAATATTTGTGCCAAAAAATTGTGAGTAATTTATAAGGGGACGGAGTGTGTACATTTTTGTGAATATTATACACCAATTGTGCAAGTGAAATTAAATAAATAATTTTCATTTTTAGGCATGTAATTTTTTTGTGGGATAAACCAAAATGAAAAGTATGCAATGACTTTTGGAGTGGAGAGTACTTAATTTTTTTTAATAGTGATAGTGTATATATATAATATTGATAATTAATAAAATTTAATTTACTATGAACTTGATTTCGTACAACCTTTGGCGAATGAAGATTCCACATCAAAAGTTAGAAATTAATTTACAAAGTGTTAAATACTCCAAGAATTTTTGTTCTGATCACTCCCAATAAGTTAACCTCCCACCTTGTTGGTTGAAGCTTTACATTTTTAAAATTTTGTCCGTTTTTGGACAAGCTTCCCTCATGATGCACACATGCACTATGGGCTTCTCCCCTCCATTTGGGCCTTTTGATTTGGTTATGGGCATTGCAGAAAAGAATGCAGATGGGTTGTTTATTTTGGACATTTTTAGTGGTTTAGATTCTAATACTACCTCCGTCCTTCAAAAGTTTGCGGTACTAGTTTGCGGTACTTTTGGGGGTATGGCTTTTAAGAAAAAATGTAATGAGTAAAATGTGTATGGTGGAGATTGTGAGTTAAAAATTTTAAAGGTGTAGATTTAAATAAATATTTTCATTTTGGAAGTGTGCAAACTTTCGTGGGACAAACTAAAAAGAAAAGTATGCAAACTTTTGTGGGACGGAGGTAGTAATAATTTTTAGGCACAGGTTATGTGCACTCACGTGTGTTTAAAGTACACATTCCTAAACAAAATTTTAAATGTAATAGATAATAAAATGATAAATATGCTCCTCATAATTAAAAATAAAAGTGGTGCACCCACCTTCTTGATGAAAACCCGAGAAAAATGAAGATAAGTACATTCCATCTGAGAAAATAAGCACACTATCTATACAAATGTAATGAGCTTCGGGCAGATCACTTGTACATTTGGAACAAAAAAATTTGATCTTTCATGACCTTGATGAAAAAATAAAGTATGTTTTAATATAAAAAAAATTTGTGTACAAACAATTTGAAATTTAATTTGAGAAAAGTTGCTGATTTGACATTTTTTACAAATCTAGTCTAAATTTCAGTTAAAAAAATCGAAAATCACTCCAAAATTGAAGACAGAAAATCGAAAATATGATTTGTAGATAAAAAAATCAAATTAAAAAATTACAGAAAAGAGAGAAAATAGGAGAAAGAAAATCAATCATGAATGTAATAGGCAGATTGGAAGATTGGGAGAGGGGAGGGGGGGTTTAGAAAGAGAGGGTGAAAAATGTTTGAGAACATTAGAGTTAAGGATAAAAATGTATATAAAATGGGTGTATTCATTTTATAATGTGTTCGCTCATCTAATATGCATACTATTAACAATATGGATACATTTAAGTAACATGGCCCTAATTTTTATTATATTATTAGTGATAGTTATTTTTTTTCTATTTTAAAATTTCATTTTGTGTATCATATTCATACCATAAACAATGTTCATACTGCATATTTTTTTGTTTTGTGATTGCATATTTTTTGATGTTACCCGTGATATCGCCTCTTGACTACTTTAGAAAATGATGAAGACATAAAAGATTATATTTATTTTTAAATAAAATAGTTATTTATGTTTAGTTAAAATTCAATTTGATTCTATTTTATTACGTTAGAATTTATAAATAGAAGTCTCATGATCATGATAAAGGAGTGAAATTGATTAATGAAAAAGTGAATTTTATCTCATATATCTCTTTTACGATATTCTGAGGTGAATCAGCATATTTAAGTATACCAATTTTCCAGGTATTCTTAGAATTAATGAAATTAATGTGTGTTCATATTCTTCGCATATTCATCTTTACTATACGCTCTCGCTGCCTACCTCAGTTGAGATCCTTTACAAATTCAATACAATATTTTTTTAATCCGTGCGTCCAAAAATAATGTGGTACTTAAATCGGGATGGGGGCAGTAGAGTTGGCTCGCACATGAATGGTGGGCTCTATATCCAGAGGTTGTCAACAAGAACTCCAACATCGCATTTTATGAATTGATTCTAGTCTCAATATAACAAAAAAAGCAAAGACGTTCTAACTGCAGCATGTGACCACATCACTTGAAGAATACCAACGTGCACATTTAAATTGCAAAAGAAATAGTGATGACATCTTATATTAGAATCGCAAGTCTTATACGCATCTGATGCACAGACAATCAGCTAGTCTGCATTTTTTGCATCAACATTTCGGTTATATCAGTTTGCACATTTCATTTATATTTATCTTGCATGTTTCAATTATATTAATTCACACGCATAAGTCTTGTGCTCAGTTGCAAGATACAACTGGTGCAAAGGAGACAGACTCCGTTGGGAATTTGGAGTGGATCTCGCACTCGACTAAGTCACTCAAAAACTAGTTCAAAATGAGAGTTGAATGACCGAATCCATATCAAACCAAACAGCCACCAATTGATCTGTTATTAAGAGATTCCAAATCCTTCTTCAAGACCCAATCTTCACCATTCATTAAGGCAATAACCAATAGATATGAACTGATAAGAAATTCAAGAATATATTGAAAAGAACACATCTCTAAAGTTGTATACACCATGTCTGCGAAAAATACACTTAATCTTGGTTCTTGATTATTTCAACTGCGTCTACGAAACAAAGAACTGTATATACATTATACCAAATGGAGAAAACGAACATTATGGCAACACCAATTTTGTATGTATTTGCAAGATGATGCTTGAAATCAATAACAAAACCTGGATATTCAACATCACTACTTACCAGGCTCATCATCATCATCCTCGATATCCCATGTCAGCTCCTCATCGTCATCTCCAGTACTCAACCTCCTGTGCAAATCTATCGCAGACTCGGGACTATGGGATACTGGTTCACCTACATTGATCTCATCACCACTCCTGATATCTTCAATCTCATCCCATCCAAGATCATCCCCTTCATGAGACAAACGTTGGCTAGAAATGATTGAAATATCACTTCCTAATTTGCCATCTGAGCCTTCTCTCTCATTGTTCATCAATCTCTCTCCATCTGAGCCTTCTCTCTCATTGTTCATCAATCTCTCTCCTGAACTCTCATCATCTACAACATCACTCTTCGTCCCCGACACACCAGCACCTTCGTCGTCCCTCTCCCTCACATCGTCTCCATTATGAACTTGTGAATATTCCACTCCCTTTCCTTTCTCCTTCTGTAACTCGTCCCTCAATTTATACTCATCATCATCGTCATCATCATCAATATCCCAGCTCAATTCCTCCTCTTCCTCCCCTGAAATCACTCTCTTCACTATCCTAGCCCTTGCCTCCTCCGCTTTAATCGCCTTATCGACTCTATAGAAGTACCTACACCAAAACGTCTCATCCTCGACTTTGGCCGGAACAACCTCATCGTAAATCTCCTTAATCACGCCATTTTCCTCAAACAACCTCTCAATCTCTTCCCCCTTTTCATCAACCCTAAACCCTAATTTCCAATCACTATAATCACTCTCCTCCACTTCATCACAATAAGTACGAATACTACATTGCAGGGCACGAATCATCGCGTCAATCCTACTATACGGCTTAGCACTTTCACCATAATTCAACTCCTTATCACTAATTTCATCGCTCTCGTTATTCAAAAACCCATCATTCGAAGCGAAATTCAAATCCTTACCGATCATATCCGAGACGGTGGACCCCACGTTGTCGATCGCCTGCCCGACTGCTTCAAGCGACTCCTGAGCGATGGCGGCGCCCGACTCGAGCCGAGCCGGAAGGTCCTGGACGGCTCGGCTTGCGGCTTGGCGTATAACTGAAGTCTCCTTTCTCAATCCGGTACTGAATTCTTGGAGATCCTTGTAATAATTATCGAGCAATGATTCGGATTTTGAAGCGATGGTTCTGAAAAGGGTGGATCCGAGTCCCCATGATGATGGAGGTTGGGGATTAGGGGAGGTTGGGGTGGTATCAGGGGGGGATTCTGAGAAGACGGATTTGAAGAAGTCCATGGGAGAGATTGAAGGATGATTCTTGAAGGCGAAGGAGGAGGAGGTGGAAATGGAGGCGGTGAATAAAGATTGTCAAGTGAATTTATGCACACAGATGATGTGTACTTTGGTGTTTGCCATTTCTGGTCTTTTAAGAGGAGATCAATAATCTAGAAAATATTATCGCCATATTTTTGGGAATAAAATATTTCAAGTCCCTTAATTTTTTGTAATCTCCGTTTAACATCCCAAATTTACTTTTATACATTAAAAAAAAAAATATTACATGCACAAATGACAAAATCAATTTTTTTTTTAATTTTATTATTTAACTTTAAATTCACATACTCATTTTTTATTGGTTCGCGTGTTCAAAATAATTATGAAAATAATTCTAAAACGGAGGGATTATTTTTTTTAAATGATCTAAAAAAAATTAAATGTACAAGTTTAGAGTGTTTACTTTGTTGTATAAAAGTGTGTTATGTAAATAAGTATTAATTTTTAACAAATTATACAATTTACATTCTAAATTTTGCTTAGAATCACGAAAACAATGTTATCTTTAGCACACTTTAGCCACGTACGCGTTCAACTCAGATGAGTATGCTGAATGAAAAATAAAAGTTAGTTTTGAATTTACAGATCAAAAGAAAAAAGTTAATTTTGAATTTTTTTAAACCCAAAATAATTATTAATATTCCACCTCAATTCACCTTAAAATTAATTTTTTAACTACCCAATCAGCATATTCGCTTTAGTTTGAACATGCACTTGATCGGATATCTAAAAACAATAACAATTTTATAATTTCGGCAAAATTTAGGACGTGAATTATACAATTTATAAAAAGTTGGGACTAAGCTTGTATA
Source organism: Prunella vulgaris (assembly GCA_026898435.1). NCBI lineage: Eukaryota > Viridiplantae > Streptophyta > Magnoliopsida > Lamiales > Lamiaceae > Prunella > Prunella vulgaris. Next base: position 867,126 of record JAPKLY010000025.1, on the reverse strand, counting down.
TTCAAAAAATTTAGGATTATTTTTAAAAAGGTAAAAAAGTTAGAGAACTAAAAATATTTCATTCACAGTACTTCATTTAGCACCTGTTTGGTAGCTGAGCCTGAGATAAACCCTTGAAAAAAAAGTGTCAGAACTTTTCTGATATTTGATAGGCAAAAAACTATATAAAAGGGACCCGAAGAACAAATCGACCTTTAAAATTATATCATGAAAAACCATATATCATCTCCCCCGATTTATTTTCACTCTTGAAAAGAAATTCACTCTCGTGCTCCTCCACACTGACTGTGAGAATTCCACCGCATTATTCTATATAGGGCACGGATATTCTCCCCCCCTTTTTTTAGTACTTCACCACCCTCCTCACTTCACCACCATAAATGTTCAGTTCACCACCCTACTCTTCCAAAAATATATCCATGCTCTTTTCAAGTGAAAATTAATTTTGCAACTTCACCCCCTTTCTTCATTTTCTAAATATTCTACCAAAAACTTTGAAAAAATGTGTAGTTCTAATTTTTTTTCGACAAAGACCATAGCCAACCTCCGGCACCACTACCACCGTAATTTTTAACGGACGCCCACCACCACTATAGTATTTTTTTATAGATAAATTTAAGAATTTATTAGTTTTATATATTGAAGGGTTCGAATGTTTTTTAATGTTTTGAATGAGTTTTTATTGTTATTATTACAAATATTGGGATTGAAAATCGATTAAAAATCGTTCACAAAATTTCGTCGGATAATATCGATCAAAAAACGCGAAAAAATCACTGAACACATTTGTTCGACTCTGGTTTTCGAAAAAATTAGTCGAACAAATAGCATTAGTTCGAAATTTTTTTTGAAAATTTTTGTTCGGAATTTTTGGTGTAACAAATGCAGAATGTTCGGAAATTTTTTCCGAACAAAGTACAAATGTTCGAAAAAAATTTCAGAACATTTTGCTTCTGTTCCACCAACCATTCGAATTTTTTTAAAAAAATGGTTCATAAAATGTACGAATAAATCATAAATACGTATATGAAAAACTATTATCATCTTCCATATTGACAAAATAAAAAAAAATTTATAACGTTTTTGTTCAAAAAAATATAGTTGAAGAATTGTATGGTGAAAACCAATCAATTTTTAGATTTTAAAAGAGGTGGTGAACTAATCTT
>JAPKLY010000025.1:828105-861869 GCA_026898435.1 Prunella vulgaris | reverse complement strand
GATACGCTGATCGCCGAACAAATTTCTTTTAGGTATTCCGTATTTACAATTACGAATTGTGTTTTGGCCTCAGAATGTGATTTCACAAATATGTTGGATGCCTGCAAACTAACATCACAACCATTTGTATCTGTTAGTGTTAATCGACATATGTCCAATTCTGTTGATAGTTGCTCCGAAATTAGGAAAAAATCTTCACCTCATCAATTCACTTCACCACTCTTAGTACCTGATACGAATTCGTTAGATATCAACGGCCAATCATCAAATCAGCAGCACCATTTACCCGGGCATGTTGTCTATCCCGGTGTTGTTGCTCCCATCTTAAAACAGTCTAAGATCTCATTTAGATCATACAAGAAACGTTCTGCACACTTTGACGAACACGAATTCTCTGGCGAAATGTCTTTCCCTGTTTTTGAAATATGTCCAGACATAGATAAGAAAGACTTATTATCTGATTCTTGGAAGCACATTATGGATGGTGGTGTTGGGTCAATATTCAGTGGTGGTGCGAGCGAGTTTAGATCAAATCTGATTAAGTATGCAACAATGGTAGGTTTTCGGTTCAAATATGTTCGGAACAATGCTGCTTATATACACATTGTTTGTGATGATTTGTTTGATGGTGGGTGTCAATGGTTCATCAAGGCTAAGTGTATCAAGTTATCATCATTTTTTCAGATATACAAAGGACACTTTACTCATTCTTGTTTGGGTCGGTCTCTGTATCATAATAAGAAAAGATTTGGCCCAAAGATAATTGGGCAACTCGTGGATGATGATGTCAAGGCAAATCCATCTCTCAGTGGTGCATACATAGTAGATGCTTTGCGGGTAAATTATGGAATTGAAATACCGTATTACAAGGCGTGGCGCACTTCAGAAGAAGTTAGGAACAAATTGTTTGGTAGTTATCAAGAATCTTACGACCAGCTTCGGTGGTATATTGATGCGGTCAAAAATACTAATCCCGGTAATCCATCTACTAATTCTTATCCATTTGACTTATGTCTGATCTTATTTTGATATGAACCTATGTACAGATCCCTTTGCTTCTATCGTATGAATTACTTATTCCTTGAAATATATAATTTGCATCATTCCTTGAGTTGATTAAAGTTGCATGTCTAATATTATACAAAATCAGATGTGGTGCTGAATTTGTTTTCCTCTTCTGAGTTTGTTACACCATGTGACTGTGAAAGTCTAAATGTGTCATTTTTCCTTTAATCGGGTGATGACTTGTCCCATCGTACTTGTAATATCAAATCAACATTGTCTGGATATCATCTTGTGGGCTACGTATTTGTGCAAACTATAACCCATCCAGTTGTTAATGTAGACATGGGTTTACCAAGAATAAACATTAAACAAGAGTGCATATTACACCTATTTGTTGTGCAGTGTACAACAGGATTGTCTCTACAGGATTGAATAATAAGACTCATTTTAATTTCTGTACATATTTGATTAATAAAATAAATGTGATTCTTTAATGGTAAAAAATGTGTTATTACGAACATAAAAAGTATATGCGCTTAAAATTATAGTCGACTTTGAAATCTAGCATGAATATTGGAAGCGAAATTAGTGATTTGCTGATGATTCAGTCAAACGCATGTGAAACCTGGGCATGTATGAAAAGGTATTGATGATATTGAGAAACAACGCATTACGTGCTTAGAACAGCACACTATTAAAACAAATCATTCCTCCATGTACTTTTCTGCACTATTTTCAGACATCCACTAGTCCCACATTCTCAAGTGAATTTATTCATTAACATAAGAGGCACATGAATTTAAAGGAAAATCTCTCCAGTATAGGAAGCCCTAATCATAATGAATCGACACGTCGGTCGCAATAACAAACAACTCGGCTTATGTTGAGCCCTCACTCTGCTGTATTGCAACGATGCAGATCTAAATGAGACAAATTTGAAGACTTTCAACAGCCAACAACATACAGCCCTAATTTTCAGCTTACATACATCAATATCTATAAAAACCTTCAATTTCGCACCCTGTTTTACATTCAACCCTACATTTCAGATTACATACGTCTTTATCTATTTTGAGCTTACATTACGCATCGAGCTGTCACACCCATCGCACAGAAAAAAAAATAACGAAACAATCTCATAATGTTTCGTCACATAAACGCAATATGACATTGGATGAGAAACCTTACCAGCAAACTTTGCTCGCGCTTCTATTCCTCCACCCCTCGTCCGTCGTTATCGTCGAAATCGAAGACTAGGCGGTTTGAAATCTTCTGCTCAACAATTTTTATTTTCTGCCTTTGTACCGAGTGTAGCGTCTCAAATACGTCTTGCACAGGTTTCAATTATACCTAGTACCGAGAAGACTTAGGTATATAGAATAGGATCAGCTAGTTTTCTACTTTATTAGTTTTCTAATTAATCCCTTCATTATTTTTACGTTTAGACCTACTTGAAATGTGAAAAAGTTTTTGTCACCCACCTTTTCTTATGTTGTTTACTTTGGTCCATAATGTGGGTTGCCCCTAATATTATATATGTATGTATACTTTTATGAGTATACACATAATTCAATACTCAATCCATCCTAGGTCTTTTTTTCCAAAAACATTAAGAAAGTTATGGAGTATGTGAGTGTGAAGTTAAATAATAATATAAAATGTGTATTTTATTGACTTTTGTGAGTGTAAATTATTTTCTTTTTAAGGTGTGAAAAAAGAATTGGGACATCCCAAAATAAAAAATGTGGAAAAAAGAATTAGGACGGTGGGAGTATATTTTGAAAAAAAAAAAAAAGTGCACAAGTAATTTTTTTAAAAAAAAGAGGGAGTATAATTTATTGGATTTGAAGTAATGTTGGTGTGCATAAATGCACCGTGTAAATGATGACTACTAACATTAATTCTTAATAAATATGACTAATAATATTCACAAAAGACAATGATTATTATTCTAAAAATATACATCAGTTACACATCATTCGCTCTTAGTGTATACAAAAGTCCATGAATTTGATTTCATAATGTTGATAATCTCGTTTCGTCCAAATTCTATACATTTTGTTAGTTGTTAGAAGCAAAGTTGACTTTAAAAGATATATATTGTGAGAAGCAATCACTAATCCTGAAAATATATAGCTATTTGCTATGTAAATGTTAATTTGAATTGGAATTTTTATTAGATATTTGAATTTGAAACATCAATTTATATATAGTAGGTTTCTAGTGTTCCATGAAACTAAAATTTGTTGTTAGTAAATATTACTCCCTCCGTCCCAAAGCAATTTGCAAGGAGGAGGGGCACACAAATTAAGAAGAAAGTAGAATAAAGTAAAAAAAAGTAGTATTTTGAGGGTTAATTTGGTAAAATTTTATGTAAAAAGTGAAAAAGTTAGTTGGATTGAGTGTAATGTGGGCCCAAAAAGTGAAAAAATAATGATATTTTGTGTAAATATGTAGATATTGTGAGGGTGAAGTTTATAAAAAGATTTCCTTTTTTGGGTATGCAAGTTCCTCTGGGACGTCCCGAAAAGGAAAACTTGCAAGTTCCTCTGGTACAAAGGGAGTACTATTTTTTTTTAAAATTAGTCTTCTGTGAGACCGTCTCATGACATAAAACAATTAAATAAGGTATAAATTGAACATAATTCATTATCACTTTGATAAGGGGTGAGTATTAATTTGTGTAGTCTCGTGTTATGAGACGGTTTCACATAAATTTTTGTCTTTATTTTAATTTGCAGTTGTTTTACTTGTATTTTTAAACGAAGACAACCAATTATATTTAAAAAATACATTTAATTATACACACATAAAACTTTATAAATACACTCAAGTATTTTTTATTTTCTTGAAAGTAGAAGCTCATCAATCATCACGTATTCTTGATGAGAATTTAGAATTCCTCCATTTTGAACATAAATTCAAATTTAAGTATTTGTAAATTCACCTAACTTACTTAGAAAGAGTGATTATTTGTGTGTGAAATCTACGGATTTCAAATCCATCAATTCAAATGGAGCCTGAATTTTCGTTGCTACCATGGTTAACGTGAATATTTCACTCTATGTAGCACAAACGGGGGCTAAGGGTACGTGAGCAATACGATATGGATACAAAATTTGCATTTAAAAAAATAAAATTTGGGTGCAGTTCGATAAAAATACGACTACTTATTTATATTTTATTATCTATAACAAATAAAATTTTTATATAGTTTTAAAAATTTGTATATTAAATGTACAAAATTCATATTTTTTCCTCCCAAATCTAAGTATATTGAATGATGTAATATGGACTAAATAATAAAAGTTAATTCAAGTTTCATTAGTACCACACATTTCATAATAGTAAATTTATTTAAAATTAGAAGGATTCCCAAGGTGAATTCAAGTATCCGTTAATTAGATTCACCACATTAAGAATCAAATGCACAATTTAAAAAACTGCATTCAATTTAAAATGCTGGTGCAAATCAAATACTGCACTAATAATAATTTTAAAAAAATATGTGCACTTTAAATTGCACTATTGTGTAATAGAACATTCAGTCCGACTAAAAATACACTCTAGATTGGGAGTGAGTGAGAATGAAAAACAACAAACTGTTCCCTCCCGATGGCAAATTACAAAATTCATTTACATTTAAAATTGAAGAACTATTTTTTTAGAACCGATTCAACCGGACATAGAATAAATTTGGTTACTCCCTAAAAATCGTTTTTAAGGTTCAACGAGTAAAACCACCAAAATCGAATAAAATCGACTGAACTGGTTTGTTTTATATTTAAAATTTTTACTTTTTAATTCCCTTAAAAAAAATTAAATCGTGATACATTTAATCCCAAAATTAATTTATTTTAAAATTTATATTTTAAATTTTTATAGCAATATTTTAATTTGAGACTTTACCATAAATGAATTATAAAACATTTTATGAATTACAATCGGATAATATAACTTAAATTATTTTTAGTATTTTAACTTTAATTATCTATAATTTTATTGTATTTAATTCAATATGTAACTTATAATTTATTAAAATTTTATATGAGAATATTTAATTTAATTTATTTTTTAATATATCATATATAATATTAAAAGAAATAGGTAAAAATACTTTTAACTGTAAGACCGTCAATCTAACCGGTTGAACCGGCAAGCGGTGCTCTATCCGTTTTGATCATCGATCCGATTATGAAAACAATGAGTTGAAGTACAAAAAAAAAAAAGGAGGCGAAATATAAAGATACATATTTACAGATGACAGAGTGTCATTAACCTTTAAACAAACCATGAAGCAAAAAAGTGTTGCAAGCTTCTTCTACAACCATACCATACACCATGGCCAAAGAGAAAATTTAACCAAATTTCTTTGATATAAAGTTGGCCTTTTGCCACTTCTTTTCTCATACATAACATAACCAGCAAAACAAAATGCAAAACTAAAATATGGACAAACATAGGCATCATAAAAAGAAGTAAACCTCACAAGCTTATGACACAACAAACTTAGCTACAAGTCATTCCCTTTAACCCCAACAACCAAAGAATAAGGAAAAGAATTTGGAAGAATAGGTTATAAGAGACAGGCTTCTTAAAAAATCATGCAGCATCGGGCATCTCCTTTTGTTTTTTTATATATGAGGATCACTCTAATAAAGATTTGGGGGTTCCAAGTTCATTTTGTTCTCTATGGAAATAAGTTCTCTACTGCATGATTAATCACTTTATGTGGTTCACTAGATGCTAGCTTGAATACATGTAGTCTGAAATTACAAGACCATACTTTGAAACATAAAACTGTACCTAAGATTGAAGGCCTGGAAGACGAGACACTCTCTCTATTTCCTTGATTATTAGTTCCTTTTCCTCTTCAAATTGATCATCTTCAGAACCTGAAATGTTCCAATGAATAAAACCAAATTATATAAACGAATGGATGTGATTTGAGAGACACGTCGTAGCCCAGACATATTTTGGTTCGAGCCACTGTGTCAAACAAGCACAAAAACTTGAACAAGACGGTCTCATGCGTGAGATGTGGTACTTTGCAAGTTATTCTAATATTTAAAAAAATTAAAGTATCATAAAAACGGCAAAAGTATCACGTCTCATGTATGAGAAAGACTCATGCAAGAATCATTTCGTAACACCAATGTTTTATTGAGTCAGAGTGAAGTTTTGAAATACAATACAACCTTTGCCAGGAGATAGACTATGGAGCAGTGCTAAGAGCCTTTCATGGTTCTTCGCCAGGATAACTTTTATGTCTCGAGGTTTGTTTGGGTTAGCCACAAAAACCTGCAGGAGAGATGAGAAATTGAAGTTGAACTTGCATTGTGAAACAGAGTAACAACACACAAAGAGTAAAAAATAAGTTAAATTAACTCGGTATAGTGCAACAAAAGGGACATGAGTGGATAATGCTGGACTTCGGAGTGCAACACATTAAATTGAATTATTAAGGAATCTACTCAAAAGCGAGCATAAAAATGAACTTGAAATTCAATCAGATATAATGAAAATTTTGTCCCACTCACAATACGTAAACTAGCTAAAGTAAAAAACTACTACCACTTGTTGAAGCCATATTTAAATGCTACAAAAAAGTAAATGCCCAAGGACACTTTTCCGCAGTATGCTGCCAGAGAGATTAATCAAGATCGTGTAGCTTTTTACACTAGAGAATGAATTAGCGTCCAACGAAATTGATTCAATCCATACATGCCAAAAAATGAGCTGAAAGGCTTTTACCAAAGTATCAACTGAAAAAATGACTTTGACATATGCAAACAAAATAAAAAAAACAGCCAAACTATACAAAATAATTTCACCATCTCAACTTTTAGGTTTCCCAAAGTAGATTACTGGTTGCTACTAATCACAGAGAAGCCAAATTTGATTTATGCCACTTATATGTTCATGCCATTTTAACACCCATTACTATTGTTTACGAGTTTCTTATGCAGCATACTTTCATGTATCTTTGGATATCAAGATATTATTAATACAAAATTGAAGATTTATACCAACTTTTGAATTTCTGTGATATTATTCAGAGCTTAATTCACTCTGGATATATACATTGATGTTATCATTTATATTTTTCTGACATTCATTTATTTTATTTACTATTTAAAGTTCTCCTAATTTCTAATTAGGGTTATGAACCAACAGGATCGAAAGGTTTAACCCACAGGACGAGGTGGATCCAGGTCCAAAAAAATATGCCTTGGTGCGCTGATATTGGGAGAGGCCAAATCCATGAAATCCGTCTAGAAAATCTTAAACAAGAAAATGAATTGAAAAAAAAAAATCTTAGCAAAAATAAGCCTATTTAGGAAAAATAAAAATGGAAATTAAAAGGAAGATATGTGCATTCTTTTGCACTCTAATCTACTTCTCATGACGGAAATGTATCCTTGAAAAGAAGCAAATTATAGGGAAATATGTAGATGGTAAGAGAATAAGCAAGTTATTACCTTGAAAATATGGAAGGCAGATATTTGGATATTTTTGCTAGAATCCTGTAAAATAAAGATCTTCATTAGAATAAAAGGCTGCAAAGCTTCACAAAACTCCAGATTATATTTAAAAGTAGTGTTCATCCTTCACAATATTATCGTCCTATATACTTTGGAAGCATCCAATGCATACATGAAAAGAAAAAATGGTTTAGCAAAAGCAATATGTTGTTTATCTTCATAAGCTTGGTAATTTACATATTTTCAAAGGGCTCATCCAAGATCCACTTGACACGTGAAGAGAACATACGGAGATGCTGTATATACTTCACAAGGATGAAAACAAGCATCTTAAGTGTCCAACATAAGCATACTTCATTGTTAGATAAACCAAATATCACAACCTAAGTTAGATAAACTATTACTAGAGTAGAAATAAGCTAAACTACTACTCAAACATCCTCAGTAGCAATATAGATTCAAAAACACAAACTCACATACCATAGATTTAGTTGCATAGGATACTGTGATCCGCCTTAAATTAGCCGGTCTAGGCATCATAAATCTCTGTTTGAAGAATAAAACTTTACTTGCAAAATGGTGGGAGCGTTACGGAAGTCTTGATGATGCCTTTTTGTGCCAGTTATTAAAACATAAAGAGTAGGTAGTGTTGGCAGGATACTAATGGGATGATGGCTTTGCCTTAAAAACTACCTTCAGGAGCCCATGATTATTTCCACAATCTACCCGAATTTCAGTCCATCAGTTCCGGCTAGGGGGAAAACACATGGTGAGACTTTGGGAGGATGCTTGGCCGGGAGTATTGTGCCTGGCATATGTGTATGCTTCATTGCTTCTCTATATTGATTGTCTTCCTTTCATAACAATCCTATTGCATCCTTTGTTAATTATAATTCCTGCTCATCCTTTTCTGTTTCCACTTCTTGGGATTTCCATAGTTGATGCAACCTCCTAGAGGCTGAAGTGAAGGAAATGTGCATAGATGGGTTTAGGTTAACAGAAAATGTGGGGGGCCATGGGAGATGGGTTTGGGGTCACCTGGGTGTTTTCGTGTAAACCCTGTTTAACCTTGTTTTCTGGATGACCATTTATCTTCTTTTCGATGGTTTGTCTCGACTCTCAAAATTGGTGTGTTTTGCGCAGATGCAGAATTGAAGACTTGGAACCCGCACTCCTTCAATGCCCTTTCTCTCCTATGCTAGGGAAACAGGACATTTAATGAGTTGGATATTCTTTGCGGTGTGCGAAATTCCATCACTTGTTTGTCTCCGTTCAACCTTGGTGGCTTTATTAACAATAGAGTGCAAGTTCCAGCTTTGTGCCGCTCAATATGGTTAGAGTGAAATAGAAGAATTTTCTAGAGTTCTGGTATAATTTTAATTAAGTTTGGAATTGCCGCGTCCATGTCAACTTGGTAGAGACTTCAAAATATATCTTGAAATAGATACTATTAGATGTCGAAATTGTTTTCTTAGAATTTCTAGTTATTCTTTTAGGCCTCATTTGGTTCGTTAGATAAGCTAAGATAAATTAAATTATCTTATCTAATTTGATGTTTGGTTTAATGGACAAAAACCCAAGATTAATAAAAAGTCCAAAACTAAAATTCAATTATCTTATGAATGGAAGATAATATTATCTTAGGGAAGAGGTATGATAATAATTCATTGTTTTTATCTTTACTAAAATACTCCCCTTATATTGAAAAGGAGAACCATAATTCACTTTATTTTTGTTTATGATATAGAGGGCAAAATTGTCAATTGCATATGTTTTTATTATTAATCTTACAATCCAAACATTCAAAATGAAATTATCTTACACTACTAATTATCTTAATCCATCAATCCAAATATACTATTTAACTCCTAGATAATAATATCTAGATTATAATCTTGTCTAATCTATCTTGATTTATTTATCTTATCCATTGAACCAAATGAACCCTTAGTATTCCCTTTGTTATTAACTATTATATTCAATAAATAAAAATATATGTTTCTTATCAAAGAATAACGTGAGAAGGTTAGACTCATGCCCATGAAAATAAGTTCCTTATGTATCTCTTGTAGGTAAAGGTGAAAATGAAAAGCACAGTCTCTATCATGCCTTACGCATTGATCATATAATCAGAAATTTCAAAAATCATCTGAAATCAAGGGTTTAAAGACATAAAATATTGAATAGTACCTTCAGCAATGTCATCATGACTTTTAAGTGGCGAATCTCAGCAATGTAGCGTTTCATTATATGGGAATTTGGAGATTCCAGGAGAAATTCCGATAGAAGCTAAAATTGTAACGATAACATGTTAATGCAACTATGCAATACGAGCAATAACAGGAAGAAGCTAGGATAGATGACTAAAGAGCATACCTTCAAAGACTGCCTTCTGGTCACATAGTTAGCAGATGTCAAAAGTTTTTCATATAGCTCAAAAAACTGAAAAGAAAATATCATTTAGTAAAATGACCAACATTTCCAAAATTGAAACAGAACTAGAAGCACAAAATCTTCACAGCTGCATTAGTGCATTAGATGTGCATCGTAAAGGAAGAACATGGCATAAGCCAAATAACTCAAATGAGCAAGTTCTGCTATCAGAAGGGTAAATGATAGATTCCCTTACATTACTACTTCCCAAATTAACGAAAACAGATAGAGCAACACCTCATCATAGTGAGCAGTCAGGAATTCAGAAACAGCAGTTTCATGTTTACTAAGCAGATCCTGGAAAATTTATATTTACATGGTTAATAACAGCACAAAAATTACTTAAGCGGATCGCAATCCATAGGGGAATCAATAGACAGAAGATATGACCTTAAATGTAGAGAATGCATCTGATGCAACATCAAAGTTAGGTAGCTCAACAAATTTGAAGAATAACTCAAAGCTGGGAGACTCCAAAATGTATCTGAAAAATAAGTGTGCCCATAATTTGCTGTCAGAGTGCTGCAGCATAGAAATGGATCTTCCAAGAATGTGTCTAGAGAAATAAGTTTCCAGGGTCCACAAGAATGTGTCTCTTACTTTGCAAGAGTTGGAAATTTGATGCACTCCCTCAGCATATGTCCACAAGTCAGAGCAATTTCCTTGTTATCATAGCTGCTTGTCAAACACGTGTATACCAACTGTCAAACAACTTTTTGACATAACAAGACACAACCACAATGTATCTACAGGATCAAGACAATTGTATAAGGGCCAAAAAGGAGAAAGAAAGAGAAAAACTCAAGAACAACAATACAAGACATACTTAAGTGTAGACGAGTCCATGAATACTCCTCATCTTTTAAAGTGATTTTGTATTGATATTGTCATTATTACTATTTTGGCATTGAATATCTTATTCATTTTAATGTAGACACAAGACAAACAGAAAACATTAAATTCAGCAATATTGAAAAGAAAAAAGAAAAAAGAAATAAAAGAAACCATAATTCTAACAATCGACAAGGGGTATTTATGTAGCTTATAAATCATTGTTGTATTTAGCTGAACACTAAGCTGTAATTCATAGTTAAGCAGTCCTATCATTGGGAGTTCACTGACCTATAAAGCAGATAAACTTCTAGGAGCCAATCAAGGATCTAATATCAGCAATATACAAAAATCAATTACACATGCCAAAGGCACACATAGGCTCTTACCAAACGACAAGGAAGTCGAGCAACTCTAGATGGTTTTCCATGTATTGTGCACAGCAAAATATTGAATCGACCTTTTGCTTTAGCAATATAGACCAACAGTGTACTAAGTTTTTCCTAGTCTGCATGGAGATATCACATAATTGTGAAGCACAGAGTGAACAAATCTGCAAGCATTCACAACATTTACATCTGATGACACATAATTAGATTGTTACTTACTTCCCATCCGAGAATGGGTAACTTGTGAAACAGAAGAGATATAACATCTTCATTACAGATTTCAGCTGTCAGCTGCGTAATCTGATCGACACTTGGCTCAGTTTCGCCATCTCCAGACAACATAGTTTTCATCGTTACTATGTTTTTCTCAACTTCCTCCAAAGCCTGCACTTAGTCAGACAAACATCAAAAGATACAAACCATCTACTGGTTGTTTTGTTTAGCTAATTTCAGGTAACAATTAACTTCTTTTTGTAAAATGTAAAAGAATTACTAATTGCAGCTGTTCTTTACGTTATCCTCATTCTCATACTGAGACGAGCTAATGCTAGGAGAGGGAGTCCCTTGCGTATTAGGACATTTATTTATCCACGCAGTTGCTAGAAATGCACTATTGACACGTGGTGGGGTAAAGGGTTGCGATCAATCTTTCTGAGTGAGTGATTCCTACTTTTATTGTTTAGGTCATACTTACGTGCACGTGTCACCTTAAGAATTCAAGCTAAATATAGTTAATAGCAGCAGTTCCCCTATTCTGTGATACCTAGGTTTACTGGGCTATCACATTGAGCACATCAGGGAGAAGCAATTAACATTAAGATCAAAGGTTATCCGCTCTTATTCCCAATGCTGAACTCAAAAATTATTCATGAAGATCAAACCAACAAATGTGTTCATCCGTCCGTGTTCACTGAAAAGGAAATGTTAATACTGCCTTACCATCCACATCACCTTTAATAGAAACAAAATCATAGCAAGCGAATCACAAATTTTGCTCTTTTGGACTAGTTTTCTACAGCATTCCCCCTAGCACAACCCCCCCCCCCCCCTAAAAAAAAAATACTGAGCAAAACTGCTGAAGTTACATTTGAAGTAACAATTCAAGATTCTTGATCACCAGCACTTCCAACAAAATTGTACGTCTAAAATCCATAAACTTGATCGCTTGTGAACACAAAGAATCACTTTTTTTTTTGTTTCGTAAACAGCATTTTCTCCCCCCCTCCACCGCCCCCCCGGCCCCACCCAAAAAAAAAAACACGCATAAATTATGCCACAATCACTACACCGAAAAATTAATCACATTTCTGCAGAGCTGAATTTTCAAATTTCAAAGAGTGTCAGGGAAACTCGACCTTTTCTAGGGCTTTTACTTCAGCAACGGTTTTGGCATCGAGGACCACGAGACTATCCTTGATCGCCTTCGCCAGTTCCTGTGGGGTTTTAGGCCTCGATTGCTTGAAAAATGAGAACGACATTCTAATATTTCACAGAAAAAATGTGAAATATTTCGAATGATCGGTGTAATCTGACTGAATGTGCTGTGGCTGATTGCAATTTCTGGAAGAGTCGCAGAGGATTTTTTTTGTTTTCCTGATTTTCAATGTTATTTTGCGGAGGGTTGGGGGGACTTCGATAGATTGCCAGATATCGAAGTTGTGGTGTCGTTTTCAAAACTATTTTGAGCATGCGTTGGCCAAAATTTATACTATAAATCAAAACATTTTTCAACGGGTCTTGTTTCGAATCTATCTATAACTATATAATAACAAAATGTTATTTCTGTTTTGAAAACTTTTTGAAATTGAAATTTGCCCTTTCTAAATTTATAAAGCTATCGTAACTTTCATCTCCACCATCAATATAATTAAATATGAATGTATTAATTCCATATTATTAATTATTCTAGAAACGTTGGGATCTCAATAACCTACTATCATCTAAAATTGTTGGGATCTCAAAACCTACATGTATACATTAATAATGCATGTAAATAATAAATTAGTTATTCTTAAAATATTAGAATCTCGAAAAGCCTCTCACCTATCTGAAAAATTGTCTTCAATACCATGACTGTAAAACTATCAAATGCTATAATAATAACTGTAAGAATTTGTACAGTCATTTTATCTCATAGCTATCAAGTAACGAAACACTTATATTTCTGATACAATAATTAATACATGCATTACACAAATATAAAATCTAATGATATCTATATTAAAAAATCTGTACAGTCATTTCATCATCCAATACCCATCTCACATGCCATATTCTTCAAAGAAATTCCCCAAATATAATGTTTCCGCTACAAAATTAAAATCACATATTACACAAAGAAATAAGAGTAACTTTAAGAATTTGTACATCCATTTTATCCCACAGCTATCCAGTTATATTTCAGTTACAATAATTAACACACGTATTACACAAACATAAAATATAATGACAACAGATAGCCATGTCATCCTCCAATACTCATTTCGCATGTCATGTTCATCAAAGTAATTCCCAAAAATAATGTTTCTGTTACAAAATTAAAATCACCTATTACACAAAGAATGAAATGGAAATGCGACGGTTGAAACCTAAGTGTCTCCCAATCTTTTCTCCTGAAAAATAACAAACATACAACAACATAGGAGTTTCTCTTAATACATGGCTACATTAAGTTTTTCGTATCACCTTTTGTTAAAACCTTACACATTCCCCTCTAATTTTATTTTTCCCTTCACACTCATAGTTACTCCCTGCGCCATCATTATTTATCCCAGCATTAATTTTACACCCCAAAATCTTGAAGGGAATAAATAGTCCAGTCTTCTTTTGTGGCACAACCTATTTCCAAAGCAAAATTTCTGAAAATCAAAAGCTGCAAATTATAATGGCGCCTATATGGAGTTTGATCAAAGATGTGGATCCATAAAAAACTACTTGGGCATTAAAACTTGGAGTTGTGTGGTCTTACAAAACAAGGTTTCCAAATCAAACTGAAGCTAATAGTTTGGAGTGTGTTTTTCATGACCAAGAGGTATTAGAAAATTCTTATTGATATAACATTTTTTAGGTCATTCTTCCCTTATTCATTTCAATTATTCAATTTTATACTGGGTCAACGAATACATGCGATTGTTCCCCATCGACAGAGTAATTGTTTCAAGCATCTACTACACGAAGTATGTACTCATTGCAGTCAAGAATTTTGTTGTTTGCCCCATCAAAATGCCTTTCAAAACTACAAGCCACAAATATAAACTACTTTTGTTCAAAAAGACTCAAGCTTTTGAGTTTTTCGATCATTCTTTTACTTTAACGATGTACGAATTTCAAAGGTTTTCTGAGTTTCAAAATCCTTACAATTTAGATCAATCACAATTTTTTAGTAAACTATTACTTTTTTCCCCTTCCATATTTCTATGGCCCCCTAATTTCTTTTTCGAGTTTTTTTAACTATTTTCATATTTTTAGAAAAGAAAAAAGATCTTATAATTGAGGAAATAATTTAAGGATTTGAGATAAAAATTGCACTCATTTTTGGCCGGGTACTCCCTGCTGCTACGACTGGTGGTTATGTTCTATCAACATCATTTTTCGTGGAAGATTAGGGCAAGCAGGTGAAACAGAATGAAGGGGGTGAAACAACAATGGACTGGATTTCTCACCTGAGGAGATTCATCAGATGATGAAGATATGACGATTTTAGAGGGAGATGAGCGGGTTTTCAGTGGCATAACGACATAGAGACAGCGAGAAAAGGGTTTTTTGGGGAAAATGAAAAAATGTTCTTATATGTTTGTAATGTTCAATATTAATTCACAAAACACTTGAAAAAACACCCAAATACCCTAGAAAAATTGCTCAAAATCATACCAAATTCTGAAAAATCTCAATATTGGAGGTTTTAATTTCTAAATTTTATGCATGCATGCCAGCATGACAAACTTTTACTCACTCCGGCGAGATACATCATCAATTGCCGGTCGGAGATGAAAAGTATGTATCAGATTGAAATTACTTAAAAGGTTATGCTTTTTAATTATAATCGTAACGCCCAAGATTAAATTGAAAGTCGAGTATAAGGTGGTGTATTTTTATAGAATTAACCCTTTGTAAAATAAATAAATAAAAAGCCGTCTGACTTTACTTAAGGAAATTTTTCTTAAATTTTTACGAAACCAACCAATAATTGTTACACACATATAAGAAAAAAATAAACAAACAAACCGTGCATTGCAAGGGGAAAAATCTAGTTTTTCAATAGTAATGAGAATGAAATTTCATTTTTCTTATTTACCCTTGCATATGTTGAATGAGAGTTTGTTTTCATGGTGATTACATCATTAATGTTGTGCTCCAATTTAAAAAAAATAAAGTTGTTGAGTGTGGTATAGGGGATTGATTGAAGAGGATGATTAATAAGATGAGATGGAGGTAATCAAATGGGGGTAATGATTACCTTATTTAAGAGGAAAAACAATGTTATGTACCTCATTTGTTCTAATTACATACAATAATTACTATGTTTTTATCAAATTCTCATTACCATTGAAGAATTTTCATACCAAGCGTCCCTAAGTTCTTTAGTGAAATACTCCCTCCGTCCCAGAGGTGTTTTCACCTCTGGGATGTCACAACTTTTAAGAAAAGTAAAGTGTTTTGTAAAGTTATATTATTAAAATAACGAGATTAGTTGGATTGTGAGGATAAAGTTAAAGTAATAGTTTCCATTTATAGGGTGTGAAAACAATTGTGGGACGGACGAAAAAGGAAAGTATGAAAATAATTATGGGACGGAGGGAGTATATTTTTATACTGTTGATGATTTTTTAATGACTTTTTCTTGTATGCACTAGTTGCACTGTGCAACTCAAGTTCATTTTCAAAAAATTACACAAAATACTATTGAAAAGTTATACATATTTTTACTGAAAAGTATATCTTTAATAGTGTAAGTTTTCATTAATAATTTGTGTAACTTTTCAGTAATAAATAGTGTAACTGTTTAAAAATACACTTGAGTTGCACGGTGTAACTGGTGCACAAGAGACTTACTCTTTTTTAATATGTTTGATAAAATATTTGATATGATAAGTCAATCATTAACAATATTCATATTAAATCTATTATTAATAAAATACTAAAGTGTTCTGGTCATTTGTTATTATCAAACACATGTATATAATTGGTTTTCATCCTCTTTTTTTTTTTACCTGAGAGTAAATAGATACACAAAAAAGTACTTTGTTTATATGAGAAAGTCTTTGGTGAGATGGTTATATCTCCATGCTAAAATTGATCATAATTTTGGGTTAAATTAGAGTTCCTCAATTTATTCTTAACAATTGGTCCAACCTGCCAAATTTCGGGCGGGCTACGGAAAATGATTATCCGAGTATGGACTCGCATGGTGCCACCCTTGATATGGGTCTAATGGGATTGCCTCTTGGGAAGGAGACCTTGGTACGGGTTGCCACCCAAAGTGTGTTGTCCACGGACGTTCTCAAAGGAAGTCGATTAACGATTCCACATCAATCTATAAGAAACTATATATAATATATAAGTGAGAGCCAATCCTTAGTCTTTGATCATAATTTTGAATTAAGTTAGAGCTCTCAAACTGTATTCCTACATTAATAAGTCCAAAGACAATATATAATATATGTGATGGGAGTTCATCTCACATGTATTCTTATCAATTTAAATTCATATCACTCATTTCACCTTACATTCTCATGTTAAAATTTAACAATATTTAAATCAATGTACAGCATGGGTGAATTAGTAGTATCTCTATAATAATTGAGCATATTGTCGTTATATACATATATATTTAAAAATTTATACACAAGTCTGCAACGTACAATTTATGAATATTTTTAATAGACACTAATGAAAATATGGTTTGTCAATATTGGTTATTTAGGTTATAAAATATGAATTAGTTTCATTAAAAAGAGATCATTACAATAGACGCCACTTTTATACTTCAAAACTCAAATAGGGCCACTCATCAAAGATCACTACAAGTAAGACCACTTTCTAAGTTTCTCTATTAGGGGTCATGTCTTAGGTCCATAATATTCATATTATATACTAATAAATCACATCAAATTCTCTCTCCACTCAAATAATGTCTGACAAGGGTAATAAATCCATTCAAATTCTCTTGCTCTCTCTTGAACAATGAGCACCGGAGCAGCGACGATTGCTTGAAGCAATACAACTCCACCACACATACCACCACCGACGACCACCTTTTGAAGTCACCTTCTACACCAAAGGTCGTTGTTTGTGCCCTCACTATCGTTGCGATGCTTCGAATTTATTTGTGGCTTTAAATCCAGTGAGATTTCGGCGATGAAAGGGTAGATCTTCGTCTCTTTCAAGAAGGAAGACACCTAATCGGCTGAAGGGGCGGAAGGATTGAATCCTATGAGTGGTGAGGAACAGGGGAAATTTTTGTTGTGCTGCTCCAGATTTGTTTGTGGATTTTTTGTTGATTTTTGTTGTGTTGCTCCGAATTTTATTATTATTTTTTGGAAACTGGGGAATGAATGTATTATTTTGGGTATTTTTGCAAGACATGAACATGTGAACAACAGTTCGATTTTCTTCAATTTCTGATTGTTGGAAGTGGGCACTATGTGTATGATTATTATGTATAATTTTATTTTAATTTGTTGAATTTTAATTAAATAGTACATACAAAATAAGGTTAGTACAATAATCAATAGGATAGTACAATACGAACTACTATTGTACAAATGATTATTTAATAATGCACATGTGTCTAGCCAGAAATTTGGTTGCCTAGAAAATTCAAAAATAAAATACAGTTATAACTATGGTACAATAGTTAGTTCATAAATACATACACATATTGTACTATTGCTCACCGGAATTAGGTACTAATGAGATTTGACAGCTATAGTACACGATCTGCCATGAACAGTATGCAACGTCACATCACTTGTACTTTTGTTCAGTGCATTTAGTGCACATCCATCACTCGCAGTACAATTATATGAACGATAATACAATACTATAGTCAAAAGTACACACATACGCTCAATAGTACAATCGTACATATCTTTTGGTTTTCTCTTTTGTTCAATGTTGTGAGCTATCTACTCATCAACATTAATGTCAATTCCGTCTAGCTGTTAGAACAGTAACTATGAGTTTTGTCTGACAAAAAGTTAAGCTTAAACTTGTCCTAGGCTTGTGTTGTCAAATCAATAATTAATGCAAAAGTCTATATTTTGCTCCTCGTTGCATTGTTTAAACATAAAAGTTATTCTTTGTATTATTATAATATATTTAGGCCCTAGTAGTAAATGATCATATTAAAAATATTATTATTTATAATAAACTGATGTATAAGAGTGTTACTCCTAAATGTGAGGTATGCTTCATTTACTATTTTCAATCATGAATTAATTAAACAAAAAAGTCGTAATTTTTTGTGTCTCTATCAATTAGAAGTTACAATATGTCATTTTAATATTTACTGTTTCATATAGAAACTAATTAGATAAAAATTTATATGAACCTCAATTACATCAAATATTATTGTTAAATGTACACACTATCATGGGCACCCAAACCAGAGGGGACTACAGCGTGCTCCCCACCGAGCAGGAAGCGAGCTCGGCACAAGCTCGCCAGCGCAGGGAGAAGACCAAGAAGGCCAAGATGGTGGAGGAGGATCCCGCTCCTTACACCAGAAGGGAGTCGGCCTACACCGGGGCATCTGGCACCCACCAATCTCAAAGAGGGAAGTCCTCCAAGGCCGTCTGGGCCCGAGATACGGGGAAAACGAGCAGACGGCAGCCCCAGCTGCGTCCCATGGGGACTCCGACCAGCAGCCACGCAGATCAGCCCACGAAAGGCTGAGGAGGCCCGCCACTGATCGGCTAGGCCCCCACGGCGGACGCCAATTCCAGCCCGCCACAGAGAGGTCACCCCAGAGTGAGGCACCTCGGGGACGTGCGTCCGCGAGACGTACGACCTTTGAGCACTCTCCGCCGGAGGTGACCCGAGATGACGAGCTGGCCTCACTGAAAAAGGCAGTTGAAATGCTACAAGCACAAGTAGCAGCCAAGTCTGGCGGACCTGACGCCACGACTCTCCCTACCTCTCCATTGGCACCCGCCATCCTCCGCGCACCAGTCCAGAAGAAAATTCAATCCCCGGTGATGTCCGCATACGAAGGTGAGTCGGACCCAAAAGTCCACCTGGCCAAGTACACGAACTTCATAATTTTGGTCGGCGCCACCGACTCCACCCAGTGCCGGAACTTCCCGCTGACCTTAGGGGATCGAGCTCACCTCTGGTTCTCTTCACTCGCCCCGGGGTCAATCTGCTCGTTTGGCCAACTCTCGCGGGAGTTCCTGGCCCACTTCTCTGAGTTCGGATCCTACCTTACCCAGAAGCACCGACTTGCCAACATCCACCAAAGCGAGAGCGAGACCGACCAGCAATACCTGGAAAGGTTCGACAAGATCCTGCTGGAAGGTGAGCCGGTGAGTGAAGACACCAAGGTCGTCGCAGTGATGGCCGGACTCAGGAGGGGTACCGACCTCTGGAAGGAGATGCACCTCGCATGTCCCAACACTTACAGTGAATTCCGTCACAAGGCGGGGGTGTTCACAGCTATGCAGGAGGCACTACTGAAAGAAGTTAGTGCCCACGAGGAAAGGAAGCTCCACTGGAAGAAATCCGGGGGCGCCTACAAAGCTCCCCGGAACTTAAAAGCCTTTGGCGAGGGAGATGAGCTCAAAGAAAAGTTCAACCAGGTCCTCACTGTCTCCGTCGACCATGTCTTCACTGCTGTCAAAGGCAAGGCCATGCTGGGAGAGTCGAGGCGAATCCGCCAGGACCGCACGAAGCTCAATCCCAACAAATTCTGTGCCTACCATCAGGCCATCGGCCACTTCACCAGCGAGTGCCGAGACCTCCTCAAGCAACTCTGGAAATTTTACGAGGAGGGGAAATTGGCCGAGTTCGTGAAGAAGGCCCCAGCTAAGAGATCGAGGTTCGAGAGGAGGGCTACCTCCAATGACGAGGAGGAGGAAGCAGACCAACCTGGTCCCCATAACAGACGGAGGGCACCTCCCCAACCTCAGCAAAACATGGAGCCTACTCGGGAACTCTTAGTTCTTGAGGAAGAGATCGGAGCTGCCGGAGGTCTCCAGGACGGGGGATCCTCCATATCCAAGAGAAAAAGGAAGGCCGAAATTCAGGCCATAAACCAGGTCCAGGAGGGCAGCTCCGGCCCCAGGGCCGTCTCACAGCTTACTGACGAGCTGACGTTCTCCGCGGCGGACCTGGAAGGGATACTGATGCCCCACAACGACTCGTTGGTGATAACCGCCAACATCATGAACGTTCGAGTTCACAGACTACTTGTGGACACCGGTGCATTCACCAACATTCTCTTCAAATCCACCTTGGACGCCTTAGGTGATTTTGAGTCGTATCTGGAACCTAGCAACGCTAGGATAGTGGGGTTCGGAGAAGCTGTAACCGTTCCCCTAGGTAGTGTTAGGTTGAGCGTCCAGCTTGTATCGGCTGAGGATCCCGAAAGGAGGCTGACTAGGCTCATAGATTTCCTAGTTGTCGACCAGCAGTCCTCCTACAACGGGTTCCTTGGCCGCCCGTTTATTAATGAATTCAAAGCGGCGTGTTCGACCTACTATTACTGTTTAAAATTCCCAACTCCAAAAGGTGCCGGAACTATAAAAGGTGACCAGAAAAAGGCCCGAGAGTGTTTACTCCAGATCAAAGACGGCCGGGTCAAGAAATCTATTACACAAGTCCACATCCTCGAAGAGGACGCACAGATTTCTGCAGACGAGCCAAACATCCTAGACGTCATCTCGGTCGAAACTGAGATGATGGAGGTAGGCGATTTGTCAGAAATCAATCAGGGCACTGGACCTGTGCGAGACCCACAACCGATACCAACGGAGGACTTGGAAGAAACCCAAGTGTTGAGACCTGCGCAGGGATCAGTACCTGCGCAGGGACAGCAGCCTACTTCCATGGAGGTAGCTGATGAGGCCCAAGGTGGGGGACATGCGGGAGGTCAAGAACCAACACCAATGGACGTTGACCCAACTCCCCAAGTCACCACACCATCCCAAGTTGACAGACCACCGGAGGTGTTCACAGCTGACGAGCTCGCCCAAGCTGAGAGCCAACTCGATGACCTCTAGCCGCGCATAGGCCATGAGCCTGCGCAGATATCACAAGGGGAGTGGGACGAGTTCATCAGCGACCCGAGGTGGAAAAGCCAAAAGAGAAAAGCAACCCCCATGGAAGAGTTGACAGCACTCCCGGTGGACCCGGAAAGGAACTTGGAACTTTTCATCGGTTCTGAGTTACCTGAACCGTACCGGTCGAGGATGGAGCTGTTCTTAATGACCAACCTGGACGTGTTTGCCTGGTCCCACGAAGACATGACGGGGATCCCGTTGGAACATGCTTGCCACAGACTTAACATAGATCCGACGAGGAGACCCGTACGCCAAAAGCGGAGGAAGTATGGACCAGACAAATACACAGCTCTAACAGTTGAGGTGGAGAAGTTGTTAGACAACAAACTCATCAAGGAAGCTCTGTGTCCGCAGTGGGTCGCGAACCCCGTCCTGGTGAAGAAACACAATGGGACGTGGAGACTCTGCATTGACTTCACGGACCTGAACAAAGCATGCCCGAAGGACAACTTCCCACTACCTCACATTGACCAGTTGGTGGACAGCACCGCAGGCCATGAGATGATGACATTCATGGATGCTTTTGCGGGCTATCACCAGATAGCTCTACACCCAGATGACCAGGAACACACGGCGTTTTACACCAACAAGAACATGTATTGCTGGGAAAGGATGTCGTTCAGACTCAAAGATTGGTGAACAAAATGTTTGACCAACACATTGGCGAATCCATGGAGGTGTACGTGGATGACATAGTTGTCAAAAGTTTGAGGAAGGAGGACCACCTGGACCATCTGAAATAGACCTTCGACATACTGCGCCACTACAACATGAAGTTGAACCCCAAAAAGACCAGCTTCGGCGTGCACTCTGGGAAATTCCTGGGGCACCTAGTTAGCCAGCGTGGAATTGAGGTCAACCCAACACAGGTCCAATGCATAATCGAGATGGGGATACCCGATTCCGTCCAAAAAATTCAAAGACTGACTGGGTGCATGGCAGCCCTGAACAGATTCATCTCCAGGTCCGGCGACCGAAATCGTCCATTTTTCGAGACAATAAAGGTAAACACACGGAGATACAAAGAGGCGGTCAGAGCCAACAAACTCCACCTCAAAAACCACTTCGTTTGGACAAATGAATGCCAACGAGCCTTCGAAGATATCAAAACATACCTGGCGGATACACAGGTTCTGTCGAAGCCAATACCTGGAGAGAAGCTGTATCTGTACCTAGCCGCGTCGGAGGTGGCCATCAGCTCCGTCCTGGTCCGAGAAGAGGCGAAAACACACCTACCAGTGTACTACGTGAGCCAAGTCTTACATGAGGCTGAGTTGCGGTACACCCCAACAGAGAAGCTGGCTTATGCACTGGTGATGTGTGTTAGAAAATTGAGGCCTTACTTCTTTGACCATCCAGTAGAGGTGCTGACAACGTTCCCACTGCGTCAAATACTACAGCACCCAGACACCGCCGGACGCCTGCTGAAATGGTCACTGGAGATCAGCTAATACGGTATAACCTACGCACCCCGAACAGCGATCAAGGGACAAACACTTGTCAACTTCATCGTCGAGCTAACTTTCCCACAAGATCCGACGAGGGGGCGTATAGCTCCGTGACATCTCTACGTGGACGGATCATCAACTAGCATGGCAGCAGGCGCTGACGTGGTCCTGATCAGCCCAGACAGTTCACCTCCGCAATTCGGTTCGACTTTCGAGCAACCAACAATGAGGCGGAGTATGAAGCGTTGATAGCAGGACTTAGGCTATCATTAGCTGTGGGGGCAACCAATCTTCAAGTTTTCAGAGATTCCCAGCTAATAATATCCCAAGTCCGGGGGGAATATGAGGCAAAAGACCAGCAGATGATGACCTACCAGAAAATAGCCGGGCATCTGATCTCGATGTTTACACAAGTTTACATCAATCAGATACCGCGGCTAGAGAACACACAAGCAGAAGCTCTAGCCCGGCTAGCTACTAGCAACGACGAAGCCAAATTCACAGAGGTTGTGATCACCACACTGAAAAACCCCTCGATGTCCGATTACAAGATAAATCAAACCTCGAGCGGGGGGCAGGAGGACAGTGAAGGTGGTGAAGATTGGTGCACTCCAATCCAAAAATACCTAACAGACGGAACAACACCCGTGGACACCTGGGAAGCTAGCCGGTTAGTAAAGCAAGCTGCCAGATATACGCTGCTGGATGGCCAACTGTACAAACGTGGATTCTCCCTGCCCCTACTCAAATGCCTAACTAGGAAGCAGGGGTCCGAAGTGTTAGAAGAAATTCACGAAGGGATTTGTGGGAGTCACACTGGGGGGCAAACATTGGCATATAAGACGATCAGACAGGGCTATTACTGGCCCACTCTTCGCAAAGATGCCATCAGCTTCGCTCGAAGGTGCCGAAAGTGCCAACTTTTCGCACCTAACATCCACTCCCAGTCAACCAGCTTAAGTCGGTTTTTAGCCCATGGCCTTTCACGAAATGGGAATCGACTTGATCGGCCCATTTCCACCTGGTAGAGGCGGTGTAAAGTTCGCTGTCGTAGCAGTAGACTACTACACTAAGTGGGCTGAGGCCGAAGCTCTCACAACCATAACCCAAGAAAAGATGATCGGCTTCATTTGGAAAAACCTGATCTGCAGGTTTGGACTCCCGCAGTCGGTCATCACTGATAATGGAAGGCAGTTCGACGGACAGAAGTTGAGGGACTTCTGCAGTTCATGGAACATCAAGAAGCACTACTCAACCCCATATCACCCCCAGTCGAACGGCCAGGTCGAGGCGGTGAACAAGATCCTGAAACACATATTGAAGCTCCACCTCGAAGAAAAGAAGGGGAGCTGGGCAGACGAACTCCTGGAGGTCCTATGGTCTTATAGAACTTCCTATAGGGCCAGCACCGGGGAGACCCCATTCGCCCTAGCCTTCGGGACTGAAGCCGTAGTCCCGGTTGAAGTCCAGAACAAGACTTGGAAGGTGGTGGGGTATGATGAAGAAAGGAATGATGAAGCCTTGGCAGTTGAAAAAGATCTGATCGAAGAGACCAGAGCTTCGTCAGAAATGAAGAACGCCACCTACAAGCGTAGAGAGGAAAAATATTACAACTCTCAGGTTCGAGACCGAAAATTCAAGGTCGGAAACCTGGTGTTAAAAAAGAAATTGATGGCCCCACCAGGTGTATTCGGTTCAAACTGGGAAGGACCATTCCGGGTCACCGCAGCCTGGCCAAACGGTACTTATGATCTGGAAGACGCAGAAGGCAAGGCTTCGTCATACACCTGGAGCTCGGCACATCTAAAAAAGTTCTACCAATAGACTAGAATCCTGTAATAGACTAGTCAAAGGTTTGCATCAGAAATGTAGATGGCAACCGATGTAAATTACGTTGCTATAAAAATTCAGAAAAATTCCCAAGTGTTTGGACCTGTGCAGCTCTCCAACCAGGCGAGCTGCACCAGGTCGCCCACTGCTCCTGGTAGCTCGCCAAACCTGGCTCGCCCACATGCTCTAAAATCCACAATGCGCGAGGACCAAGGTCCCAAGCGTTGTAATTAGATAGCTCGAAGGCAAAGGCCAAAGTGCCCAAGGTCGCGAAGGTACCCTTCTTAAAGGGTTGCTAAGCACCTACTGCCACAAGTTAGAAAAATTAGCGAAAAAGACAAAAACGTCTAAGGCAAGGTTCATGAAACCCAATGGCCCAACGCGAATCAATCGAAGTGCAGTTCGCTGCCCCACGTGGCCTAAGACGAACGGTTCACGGCCCTAAGTGGCGTAAGACGAAGAATACGCACTCTAAAAATAGAGGTACAATTCGTAGTCGAAAGTGATGTAAAACGAACGATTCACTTCTCAAAGTAGAATAAGACGAACAATTATGTACCAGGAAAATAAACAAGAACGAGCTATTTCAAAAAATTATAACGTAAAAGCGCAAATACATAAAGGAAAAGAGTTGGACAAAAAATGCTCGACTTATATTCAAAAGGCACTTAAGAAATTTTCAAGTCAAAAATATACTTGAAAAAATCCTAAGTATGAGTAGTAGTGCTGGCCACAAAGGCCGACCAGCTGGCCGTCTTTGAACTACAAAAAGCTCCTTCTGGGCGAGCTGCATGTGCCCGGCGAGCTGAATCTACTTGAACGAAAAGTAAAGCTACAAAAATGGAGCTCCTTCTGGGCGAGCTCCGCAACCCGTCGACCTACTACAAGTTGGAAATTGAAAAAGCTAATCTACGAAAGCAAAGAAAAATCCTAAATCCCCGGAGCAGCGGGGGCATCGGAAGGCACATCAGCGGTGACCTCGGCAGGGGCAGCGGCGACCTGGGAAGCGGGAATGACGAGCTCAGCCTCGGAAGTGATATTACCAGTCAGCCCGCTGGCATCAAACTCGCCCAAGTTTAGCATAGCATCCCCACAGGCCTCCTGCAGTTGCTCGACAGTGAGGGGAACGCGATCTCCCTCGCGGGCGACCTCCTCTGCGTCACCAAGATTCAGCTCCGGGACCTCGACTGTCTTGATAATTCGAAAGCGGTCCGGTACAAAGTCGAGAGGAATGTCGATTTCAGGTAGGTCGCCGATATCCAGCTCGGCGCCATCGGGAAAGGGAACCCGATCCAGGCATGCCTTGAAGTTGCCCACGACTGCCTCCACCTCGTCGTCCCTATGAGCTCGAGCCCACCAGAGAGTCCGCAAAACCTCAGCATAACATTGGACGCATCCTCTGTCAGAGGCCTCGACCTTCACGGCCGCCAGGTCTAGCGAGGAGGAGGTAACACTCCGCAGCTCGGCGATCTCATTCGCATTCGCCTCTAGCTCGCCCCTTAGCCTCTCAGAGTCGGAGTTGGAGCTCTTCACCAGACCCCACTGCAGTGCGAGGTCTTTCTTCGTGATCCCGTGGTTGCCGACCTCCTGGGCGAGCTGGGCGGCGAACTCCTCTTCTTTAGCTTTTATCCTCACCTCCATCTCCTGCTCGAGCCGGGCGAGCCGGTGTTGGACGGTCTCAAGCTGCTGGAGGGTGCTTTGCTCGGTGGCCAGCGATGCCTCGGCCCGTTCCTCAGTGAGCCGCGCCTGTTTTTTCACTTTGTCAGCAGAGTCCGCCAACGCCAGCATCAGCTTGTTCCTGTTGGAGCGACCTGCCTCCAACTCGGCAACTTGCTCGAGGGCCTTTTGGTTGGCGAGCACCAATCTACTCGCATAGTGGCCCGAGAGAAGGAGGTTTTCCCTCAGGTCCTGACTGTTGATACCCGCCACCAACGGGGTCGTCCAATGCCTCGGCATCTCGCTCACAGCATCCCAGGCTATGCCCGGAGGGAGATTCCGCATCGAAGTGAGAGAGCGAGATCGCTCAAAGGCGTGCAGAACCTCGTGGCGGTTCGGGAAGGCGATTGGAGCATAACTGCGAGATCGAAATAGATGGAAAATGTTAGAAAAATAAAGGATTGATAAGTAATGAAAGTCGATTGGGCGAGCTACTTACTGAGCTCGGTCAGGATCCCAACCCAGTAGCGTATCGTCGGTGGTTTGCACCCCGAATGGGGAAGGTGAAGGGGGCGAACTCCGAATGGGCGTAGCCGCCAGCGGAGCGGTGGATTGAGGGGATCCTCCTCGCCAGCTCGGGATCCGCCACCCCCTTGGGCGCCCCTCTTTCCTCGACCTCGCTCGGAGGGGGCAACAGCTCTTCCTCCACCTCGGCCGGCCCGGGCGACCTCCGATGCCTTGGACTTCTCAGGAGCCTTGGCTTTCTCCTTTTGAGCTCCCGATCCACCTTCCTCACCCTTTTTAGAGGCGAGCTCTGCCTCCTTGCTCGCCTCCAGCGCGAGCACGGACGGTGGGGCAAGTCTGTTGGGGCGAGGTGGGCCCATCTCGAATCGCTCTTTCACGAGTTGATAGGCCTCGGGGACCTCGGCGATCGGGATGGCAACGAAGCTACCACCTGCATAAAAATTACAAATGTCAGCATGATGGGCGAGCTACACCCCCCATAGGCGAGCTGCAAAGAGTTGAACCTGGGAGCTCGGGACATTGGATGTCAAGGTGGTGCGGTAGTGTAAGGAGCCCGGCGAGCCGCAGGCAATGGTGCGCACACAGATGGGCGACCTGTCTGTCCTTCTCGCTTCTCAAACAGCAGATGGCGCGCACCACATCGAACTGCTCCGACACTTTAGGCCTGCCCCGACTGGATTTGTGTCGCTTCAGAATTGCAAAAGGAAAGAAAATTAGAATTAGTATATCTAATTCAACCCACGCACACCGAAATAGGCGACCTACTGCTGGCTTCCCCATATCCCTCTGGAGTGGGAATACGATCACCCCGTCCATGATACGTGCTGGAGGCTCGCCAGTCGCCGCCTACGAAGAAAAACTGTTTCTTCCAGTCACGGACTTTATTGGGCAAGTCCCCAAGAAATTTCTCCCCTGGGCGAGCTTTCAGGTAATAATACCCCGCGCTGTCCTGCGTCCGCTTGGTCACGGCAAAAAGCTCGCCCAGATCCGCCGAGGTCGTCGCGTTCTCATAACCTTCCAACCCAAAAACAGACAGGGCGGCGAGGAGGTTGCTCCATGCATTCGGCGTGAGCTGGGTGATGGCCAGATTATTGTCAGCAAGATATTGGCCAATGATCGGGTGCAGCGGCAATGTAAGCCCGGCCCTCAGGACATCTACGTTCAAAGCTGTCATCCCCTCAGGAGGTGCGTCGGCCCGCTCATCCTTCATCGGGGCATACATAAAGATGTCCAGTGGGATGCGATACTCCCTGCGTATAATAGGCAGGTCACATTCATCAATAAGGCTCACCACCTCGCCAGCCTTGTACTCAGAAGGGGTAACTTCTTCCAGGTCGGTGGGGTCGGCGCGAGGTACCCGATTCGGGCAAGGGAACCTCGCCGCGTACTCGGCGACATACTCGTTCCAATCAAATGGATGAACCACCTGGGTAGGGACCTGGTACTCAACCAGCTGAGGTTCCGGGAAACCAATGCGGCGGAACCATTCGAGCGTGACCTCCTCCAGCTCGCCACCCTCCTCACCGACCTCGGCAGCGCCCTCCTCAACCTCCTCGGGCCCTTCGTTGCCACTGGCAACTCTTTCTTCTTGGGCGACCTCGTCACCTTCTCCCACACTTCACGGTATACGGAACTGGAGGCTCCTTTCTCCGGATCGGGACGTAGCTCGCCGGAGACCTGGCGAGCTGCCGAGATCGCCTCGGAGCTGGAGCCGATCTCCACATACGAAACCTGAAGTGGCTCATCCTCAATCATTGGCTGTTTACCAGGATTCCGGTCCGAAAGAGTTCTGCTCGAAGAGCGTGTCGACATGGCCTCAGTGAAATTCAAAGGTCCCAAAGTCCAAAATCCAATAATCCAAGAGTCAGGGAAATGCAAAGTTTCTTGGTACAATCCACGGTCCAAAATCCCGTAATCCCGAAGAAACGACAGAAAAATCAAATAAAGATAGAAGAGAAGGGGAAGAAAGATCGAATCCTACCTCTGAGAGCCTTCGAAAATCCATCGAGCATAAGAAAAATCGGTCGTCGGGAAAGCTCTGAAATTTGGTTGCCTAGAAAATTCAAAAATAAAATACAGTTATAACTATGGTACAATAGTTAGTTCATAAATACATACACATATTGTACTATTGCTCACCGGAATTAGGTACTAATGAGATTTGACAGCTATAGTACACAATCTGACATGAACAGTATGCAACGTCACATCACTTGTACTTTTGTTCAGTGCATTTAGTGCACATCCATCACTCGCAGTACAATTATATGAACGATAATACAATACTATAGTCAAAAGTACACACATACGCTCAATAGTACAATCGTACATATCTTTTGGTTTTCTCTTTTGTTCAATCTACTCATCAACATCAATGTCAATTCCGTCTAGCTGTTAGAACAGTAACTATGAGTTTTGTCTGACAAAAAGTTAAGCTTAAACTTGTCCTAGGCTTGTGTTGTCAAATCAATAATTAATGCAAAAGTCTATATTTTGCTCCTCGTTGCATTGTTTAAACATAGAAGTCATTCTTTGTATTATTATAATATATTTAGGCCCTAGTAGTAAATGATCCTATTAAAAATATTATTATTTATAATAAACTGATGTATAAGAGTGTTACTCCTAAATGTGAGGTATGCTTCATTTACTATTTTCAATCATGAATTAATTAAACAAAAAAGTCATAATTTTTTGTGTCTCTATCAATTAGAAGTTACAATATGTCATTTTAATATTTACTGTTTCATACAGAAACTAATTAGATAAAAATTTATATGAACCTCAATTACATCAAATATTATTGTTAAATGTACACACTATCATGGTATGTATATTCACCATCAGTGCCAAATAATTAAATATAATTTCATAACTGTGATAATATATATATGCATAAGAGTGATTATTGTTGGACTGGCGAACTAACATAATTAGTATACGAATAATCGCCGAGGTTTGGCAGGTCGTCAGGACCCACCCAGATCCTTAAAGGCACGGAGTTCGCCTACATGGGGATGATTTACCTGCGTAGCTCGCCCAAAAGGGCTCATCTCTGTCATCCTAGAGCTCGCCCAGAGCTCGCCTTGTATCCCCAGGAAGGCCTCGCTGAGCTCCATCATCGCGTAACGTCCGTAAGCCACGCAAGGCACTGGAGCTCGCCCAAACCACTGAAGCCCATCTCTGAGCTCGCCGACGAGCTCGCCTATTAGTCAAATAGGACCCCAATGGTGCGCTCTTTTTCCCTCCGTCCGGTTTATCCACAAGGGTGGTTTACGACGAGGTTTTTAATGAGGCCCATCCAGTCTAAGGCATAGTAGTAGGACGAGGCATGATAAAGGAAGCAGTGTGAGAGACCAAGACGGGGGTAAGGAACCCTCGTCAACACCGGAAGCCACATAGGCTCGTAAGGTGCCATCTCACACTCATACACCTATAAATAAGACCTTTCTTGTACTATTCACACAATTTTCTGAAAATCAATACAGTACCCATTGCAATATTTCTCTCTCTAAACTCTCTACTCTCCCTCCTCATATTATATCCAAGAACACAAATCCTTGGATTATTGTTTGATAGAATTAACATGTTATAACTAGCCACATAACAAACACGATTAATAAATTCTATCAACAATTATATACAACAGTGATACAATTTTATGTGAACTCTAATCATAAGAGACATACTCAAGTAATTATTTGATATAATTCAATACTGTTGTAACCATTTTTACCGGATTTCTTAGGATTGGATATTTATGGCTATTATATGAGCTACAAACAATAATAATATGATGAAGAAGACAAAGAACATAAGAATAAAGAAGAACTGATGGGTTATTTCCTTGAAGATGATTTTGGTTCTTGAGAGACCCATATCCTAAAGAGTGGAATATATAGTTAAGAGTACGATGGTCAAGATCTTCTACAACAAGGGAGATTGTTAATGAGATCTTCGCAAAACAATTTTTCATGTGGCTTTTAACATGATTTCACTAACATTATGCTGAATCAAGCTTACTGGAACTTGCAAAGCACAAATTTTGGAAAGATTTCGACAGAACTTCGTTATGGCAGCGAAAACTTGATTTTATTTCTAAAAAATGGCCTATTTATACGCAAAAACACAAGCG
The DNA here is from genome assembly GCA_026898435.1 of Prunella vulgaris. NCBI lineage: Eukaryota > Viridiplantae > Streptophyta > Magnoliopsida > Lamiales > Lamiaceae > Prunella > Prunella vulgaris. Next base: position 830,852 of record JAPKLY010000025.1, on the reverse strand, counting down.
GGTGGTGGCAAGGGTGTTGACACACTTAACAGGGTGTTGACACATGTCCCTTACGTGTTAAAAGAGATAATTACAACAAGAAATCGGCCAAAAATGATGAAAACACCATTCTGGCGATCAGGTATGAAGGCGGCGAGCAGCTGGTTATAAACATCACAGGAGGCGAGCAGCAGGTTGGGCGAGCAGGTGAGCTGCTCGCCTCTTCCCAGAATTGCACTACCTGCTCGCCACCTATTGAATATAGGCGGCGAGCAGCTCATTGTGGGTGAACAGGTGCAGCTGCTCGTCTTCGGGTGAGCAGGTGAGCAAGTGCAGTTGCTCGTCTCCGGGTGAGCAGGTGCAGCTGCTCATCTCCGGGTGAGCAGGTGCAGCTGCTCACCTCCGTTGAATTTGCACTGCTTCTTTCCTAATTTGTGCTCTTCATGTGATTATTTCATCTTCTTTGCTGGTTTTCACTTGTTCCAACTGCATCTTGGCTTCATTATTATGATCTTCTTGTCTTGGGTTTAATTCTCCTGGGACACGTCACCTGGGATTAAGTTGATTACTTCCTTGAACATTCAGATTAACTTATTTCATCAACAGTTGCCCCCCAACTTGATGTTTGTTGGAGCCATCAGGTGGATAACAATTATCAAGCTATCTGGATTTTATAAGAATTCTTCGTTGTTAGGAAGTAATTTCAATCTTGACTTGACCTGCAACCATTTGGATGATGGATATAGTGAAAGACCCTCGTGGCCTCATTAAAAACCTAGCCATAAACCACCTTTGTGGATAAATCAGTCGTAGGAAAAAAGAGATACCAGGGTGTGCTTTCAAATATCCACGCCCAAATGGTGTTGAGTATCCCTGATTGGATTGTCGTGTATTGAAATAGCTGAAATTGGTGATCGCTTCATGGATCACGAAGAGGCGAGCAGCCCATGATGTGAGGGAGCGAGCAGGTCTTGGGGCGAGCAGGTGAGCTGCTCGCCGCCAACCTTCTGAGAGGGATTTGCGAGCCGCTCGTCGTGCTCAAGTTACTTATCGTGGTCAAATGTCTCGTTCTCCTCCGACCAAAAGAAGATTATTGGTAATTTGATGAAGAAACAAATGACGAGGAGACCGAGTCCTATGTCCATTCGGTTTTTTGTGATGTATTTGGGACAAGCTCGGAGTCTTCTGCGCCCGATGCTGAAGAAGTTAGTACCGTCCGAGAGGTCTCAAAAGCTCGAGATCAAACCGCTGATATTCCTGAGGCGGCGAATCCTCGTGAGAGTGATACCGACTTCAATCTTGGAGAAGATTTCGAATGAGGAGATGGGTTGAGCCAAGCCGATATTTAGAGAGAGTTGGCTCAAACTTATCAACCTCCGACGCAAGTACTTGAAGAGAGAATACCGGAGGGGGTTGCTCAAGACTTCAATTGGCTCATTTATATTGATCAGTATCGGGACCAATTTATCCGACCTCGACTCCGTCCTGTTCCGTATGTTGAGACGAGATATGAAGCGACTCGTCATCAAAGCCTGTTGTTAGAAGATGACTTGATGACTATTCGGGACGAGTATCAGATTCCACTTGATATCCACATGCATGTCCCTCATGATTACGAGCGAGCTGATCGGCCCCGACCGGGGTGTACTGCGATGAACGTTGATGTCCTTGACGCTGGATTCCCACTACTGTTGCACCCAATAATTGGCTAATTTTTTATGGATGTTAACTTAGCAATTACTCAGATTATGCCGAACGGGTGGAGAAATTTGCTAAGTTATTTGACGGTGATGGGATTAAAGGGTTATCCCAACCGATTGATAGTTTCGGAGGTCCATTACTCGATGATGATCTCGAAATGTACGGAGGAAGGGAAAGACTATTATTACATGAAAGCCCCGAGCGGGAATGAAGATTGTGAAAGGCATTCCCAATAAAGTGAAGCGATGGAAAGAGCAATTCTTTTTATCGGTGGTGATTGGCGCGCTTCCACATCTTATACCGGCGTTAGAGGTAGGATCAATACTCCAGAAGAATATGGGGAATTGAGACATAAGTCGGGTCCTCTGTGTATCATTCGTTCCGAAGTTCACTTATATAACTTTGTCTCCTTTCAGATACCATCCGGGCGATCACCCATTTCGTTGTGACGCCCTCCACCAGGTTGCATGCTTTTGTGTCCCTAGGCATTTCGGGGACATTAAAGATATAGAGGTGCAGAGGGCTTCTGAATTCGCCTTACAGTCTTGGAGTACGATGAATGACAAGGTTATCCACGAGCAGACGTTGAGTGACAACATACTTCTGGGTAGTGTGTTTGTCAGTTCTTCCACTATCGTATATCAACGAATCATGGATCAGGCGATAGCGCTGGGAAGAGCGAACCATCAGCTCCGTGAGATGAATGAAGAACAACTGAAAGTGATCATGGCCAAAGAAGAAGAGTTGAGACAGGCAACTCTGAAGATCAAGAGTACTCTGGATGCTGAGAAATATGCTATTGAGGATTGCAGAAAGATTTAGTACGTCAATCGCAATCTTAAATAGCAACTGCAGAAAGCTACTGAAGGAATTGCTCGCCTCAAAGCTGAATATGCTCAAGAGCGTCAAGATAATGCCATCAAGATGGATAAGATCCTTGAGCTTGAGAAGGAGAAAGCCAAGCTTCAGATTAATGTAGAGTGTTTGTATACTGAGGAGAATTTGGGAGAGCAGGTGTGTTGGTCCCAAAGGCAGGTTTTAGGGAAGAATACACTTGAACAAGTCTA
>JAPKLY010000025.1:815592-828095 GCA_026898435.1 Prunella vulgaris | reverse complement strand
AGCGTAAGTGATAAAACTGACAGAGTATTGGCTAGCTTAATGTGCGTGTAAATCCAATACTGAAATTATCACTATTACTCTAATTTATAGGATCAAATAACTAGCCGTTGGGATGGACTAGAAATCTGAGATCCTATAATCTCGTATTCAATCAATCAATGTGATTGATTGAATTTCCTTCTTGATTCCTGTCAATCTTCGCGATCTTCAATCAATCAAGTTTGTCCCCTTGATTGATTGATCTTCTATTCTGGGAATCTTCCTTTTATGTCGCAAGTTAACCCTTAAAATTGATTCCGAAGAATATGGGTTGAGCACAAAACCTCAGCTGATCTGTCTCCTCAGCTGGTGTATCAGTCTGCTGATACTTGGACCTCAGCTGATGTGCAAGTCTGCTGGTGTGCACCTCAGCTGGTCTTTTTAACTTCGTCTGAATAAGTCTTTTATCTATGGTCCTTGTCTTGTCTGCGACGTGCTCTCAGCTGATCAGCTAATCTTCTGATATCAGCTGATCTGCTCTTCAGCTATCGGCTGATGTTAACTTCTCTGATGATCTGCTCTCGATGCTCCAGTGTCAGCTGCTTAAATCTTCTGTCTTCTAAAATCGGCTAAGTCCACAAGGTCTCAGCTGGTCTTCTCTTCTATGATAGCTTCGGATCTTCTAGGCAGCAAGGTAGGTTCCCCCTCACTTGAACCTATCTAATCCTAACTACTCATCAACTGACTAACATGTTCAGCTGGTCCTATTACAAGCTGATTGGTTTATATCATCAAAACATCTAACATAGATATCCTAACAAGGTGCGTGACGCATCGAATTTTGGAGACATTTGCTCCTACATTGAGTGTATTCGAATCATCCACCGAGCTGAGGAAATAGGCCAAAAGATCTCTGATCTGATGAAGAAGGAGTTTCTGGATTATGTCAGAGCTAATCCGCCAAGCAAGTCACAGCCTCTTCCTATAGCTGATCTGGTGGAGTTCGGGATTGATCTGGGGGTCTTTGGAGAAGGTTATGCTATTATTGATCCCCCAGGTCAGGTCGTCTCGGACGATTTGGATGAAGACACTACTGAGGCTCCCGCATCTGCTTCAGGAGCTGTTGAGACTATTGAAGCTTCCCCAGATGAAGATCATCAGAGGCGGGAGGATGCGGTCGCGATGTCTTACATCCAGACTCCTCCGGGTGCCGAAACTACACCCCCTGAAGTTCAACCCACCGATGCTGCTGCTGGTGATGCCCCTATTGCTGATTAGGGCTTCTTTTGTTTGCCTGATGCCTTATATGTTTTAGGCACCGATTTCGTTATCTTTTGCTACTTTCTTTACTCGCTTTCCTTTTTGGTTTATCATAGGATGTATTTAACTTTGTTTGGTTGTATGCCAAACCTTTTTAAGGAATGGAATGATCGTCCTGCCTACCTGTTTATATCGTCTGTTCTTTTTGTGGTGCTCGTTTTCACATTCTACTTTTTTGTATTCACGTAATAACCTTTTAGGTTGTAACGATCTGCACTCTTACGTCGGGGCGCTTAGTTGGGATTTTATGCTTTACTATCCATTTGGAGCTTTCACTACGCTGCCGTTGGATTTTACATTTCTATACCGAGCTATTCTGGAGTGTTTAATATGCCATCTTGTGGAGCGCGCACTGTGTCCATTGGGATGAATATTTTTTAAACATTGCCGGCCCAATTAGGGTGGACTTATAATGGTAGATTATGCTCAATTCTTGATTGGGATGTGTTAGGTGTCTGACACCGTAACTTATCCGCTCAAGAAGTGCAAGATGCTTCACTCTCGTTTAGGACATTTATGGTCTCTGACACCTTTTATGTTGCTGTATGAGGAGCGTGCCCGGCAAAGGGCGCATTTGACCAAGAAAGCCACTTTCAGGCAATTTCAAGTAGGATTGCAATCCTTCCTGGTCATCGCTTACCGAAAAAAGATTGTCTTTCACATTCCATTCGCCGTTGGCGTAACCAAGTATACATTGTACATCCATTATTGATAAAATTTCTTTAAATGAGCAGCATTCCATGTGTATGAAGAAGGTGTCCCATCCAGGTCTTCCAAGTCGCAAGTTCCTTTTGACCAACTTCGCGAAACACGAAATGGTCCTTCCCATCCAGGTCCGAATGTTCCAGGTGGAGTGGATAGTATTTTTTGCAGCACCAAATTGCCTTTCTGGAAACTTTTCTTTCTGACTTGCGAATTGTAATACATGGTAGCGTATTGTTTGTATGTCGCGTTGCGCAGCTCTGCAGCGATTCGCCTTTCTTCGAGAAAGTCTTTCTCGATCGCGACAGCTTTATCATTCTCTTCCTCGTTGTACATACAAACTCGCCATGTGGGATTTTGTAGCTCAATTGGCACCATTGCTTCGGTTCCATACACCATTGAGAATGGGGTTTCTCCAGTGCTTGTTCCGAATGACGTTCGGTACGACCACAACACTTTCAGGAGTTCTCTCGACCAGCTTCCCTTCTTTTCCGTCAAACGGAGCTTCAATGTTTGCTTGATGATCTTGTTTGATTGCTTTAACCTGGCTGTTTGACTGCGGATAATAGGGCATCGAGTAATACTTTTTAATTTTCCAAGTATCACAGGATTTCCTCGAGAATTTCCAATCCCTGTTTCTGTGATATACATTTGAGTAGGGGTGATGAAATGCTCTCTTGTATAATTGGCCATCGATCATCACGTAACGAGCTGCCTGTTTAACCAATCAAGCTGCTGTCCAGGGATCCTCAGGCTGCTCTCCACTAGTCAAATATTTTATTAGACTGGCTCTCCAGTCGTCATTGTTCAACTCGTCCACCTCCTGCCCATATTCGATGTTTGATTCATTTTATAATCGAAGGTCGAAGGATTATCAAGTTTGGTAATGACGACTTCTGATATGTCTGTTGCCCCCTGGCTTGACGCTAATCAGGTCAGAGCGTCGGCTTGTGTGTTTTCTAATCGAGGTATCTGTTCGATATAGACTTGTTGAAACATGTTCAATAGATGAGCTACTATTTTTTGATATAGTATCATCTGTTCGTCTTTAGCCTCGAACTCTCCTCGGACTTGTGACACAATCAACTGGGAGTCGCTGAAAATTTATAGTCTTTTGACCCCAATAGCCAACGCAAGTCTGAGCCCAGCTATCAGCGCTTCGTATTCCGCTTCGTTGTTCATTGCCAGGAAAGCAAATCGGATGGCTGATGTAAACACTTGACGGTCGGGGCTTATTAACACCACTCCTGCCCCCGACGCCGTACTTGTTGATGACCCGTCCATGTACAAGTGCCACGGATATTCATAGTCCTTTGTCAATTTCGGTGGGTAAGTCAATTCCACAATAAAGTCGGTCAGAGCTTGTCCTTTGATTGTCGTTCGTGTTGCGTAGGTAATGCTGAACTGACTAATTTTCAGGGACCATTTCAGCATCCTTCCCGCTGTATCTGGATGATAGAGAATTTGTCTTAGCGGGAATGTAGGGAGTACTTCTACTTGATGATTGTAGAAGTACGGCCGCAACTTTCTGGTGCTCATGACTAAGGCATACGCAAGCTTCTCGGTTGGAGAATATCGTATTTCTGCCTCGTATTGGGGAATGGAATTGGCCTTCCGCACGCACAAGTACTGAACTTATTACTACCTCTGATGCTGCGAGGTAGAGGTACAGTTTCTCGCCAGGCACTGGCTTGGATAGAATTTGTGTGTTGCTCAGATACTCTTTGATTTGATCAACGCTCTCTGTCAGTTGTCTGTCCACACAAAATCATCCTTCTTCCTCTTCATGGCCTCAAAAAATGGCCTGCACTTATCTCCAGATCATGAAATGAAGCGATTCAAGGCCGCTAGACATCCAGTCAGGCGTTGAGTCTTACATACTGAATCAGGTGGCTTCATGTCAATAATGGTTTTGACTTTCGTCGGGTTCACTTCGATTTCGCACTGACTCACTAGATGTCCCAAGAATTTTCTCGAATGAATTCTGAAGCTATTTTTTCTTGGGGTTGAGTTTCATGTTGTAGGCGCGGAGTATCTCGAATGTTTGAGCAAGATGTTCGAGGTGATCTTCCTTGTGTACTCTCTTCACAACAATATCGTCCACTTAGACTTCGATTGAGTGGCCGATATGCTCGTCGAACATCTTGTTCACTAGTCTTTGATATGTGGCCCCGGCGTTAATCAAGCCAAATGGCAAGCTCAAAATCCCCTTTGTCCGGAAAAGCTTTAACGGCCATCAATTCTTCCATTGGTGTGGCGCGCTTTTGCTTTTCAGTCCATCTAGGATCGAAAATTAGCCCATCGACGTTTAGCTCATCTTCAATCTCCATCGGTTCACAATCCAACCTGGGTTTAAAATCTTGGCTGAGAAGGCATTCGTCCGGTTGTTCACCGATGAAGTGCCTTTTAGACGCTATTTCGGCCAGGGTTGGCAATCTGGGTTCGAAATTTTGGCTGAGTGGGCATTCGTTTGGTTGTTCACCAGTGAAGTGCCTCTCAGATGCTATTTCCACCAAGATTGTTATGTCTTGATTTGGTTCTGCCCTTAGTACGTTTTCTGAATGTTCGACCTCCATTGGTACTACTTCGTCTTGCGAAGTGACCAACTTCTTGGGTCCTAGTTCAGTTCGTACGGGAGAATTCTCAATGACGTGTATTTGCGAATCTGATGGCTTTACTTGAAGTAGGCATTCACGGGCTTTTTTTTGATCGCCTTTTATTGTACCAGCGCCATTTGGTGTTAGGAATTTCAAACAATAGTAGTACGTCAAACAGACAGCCTTGAATTTATGCAAAAAGGGTCGGCCGAGGAACCCATTGTAGGAGGATGGCTGGTCTACAATAAGGAAATCTACCTGTCTGGTCAGCCTCCTATCGAGATCATCGACCGATACAAGTTCCACTGACAAATGTATTGTGCCTAGGGGAATAGTAACAGCCTCCCCGAATCCTATGATTTTGTGATTGAAGTCTTCAATATAGGATCTGAAGTTCCCTACCTGGTCCAGAGTGCTCTTGAATAATATGTTGGTATAAGTTCCGGTGTCGACCAGTAGTCTATGAACTTTGGCGTTCATTATATTTGCGCTTATGACCAGGAAGTCGTTATGTGGGGTCATAATACCCTCCAAGTCCTTCTGCTAGAACGTTAATTCTGTAGTAGGCCTAGCCGAGGGTCCCGCACTAGTCTCTTTTAGCTGGTCAATGGCGCGAAGTTCTGCCTTCTTCTGCCTCTTTGACGGAGGTGGCCTCCCATCTGTACATCCACCTGCATGGCCTACCTCTGATTCGATCACAAAAATTTCCCTCATCGGTCCTGGCTGAGGGGGTGGTGCTTGACGATTCGGCCGATTCGACCTCGGCCTCTCTTCCCTGTCTTCGCTGCTGTCTTCCTCCGTTCTATCATCTGGCTCCCGTGGTCTCTTTTCTGGGGCTTTTTCCACGAACTCGGACAGTTTGCCTTCTTCATAGAATTTCCACAATTCTCTGAGTAAGTCTTTACACTGACTAGTGTAATGTCCCATCGTCTGATGGTAGGCACAAAATCTGCCCGAAGCCACCTTGCTTGGATTCACCTTGATCTTCCTGGGTGCTGGTAACATTCCTTTCTCATTGATCGCATTGTACACCTAGTCAATGGAAATAACTAGGACTCGATTGAGCTTGCCTTTCAAACCTTTGCCTTCAAAAGGCTTAACATTCCCTGGGGTACTGTAACTGCTTTCACCTCTTCTGGCAAATGCCTTTGGAGTTTCTGTGCTTCCACTTAGTGACTTTCTCAATGCCTCTTGCATTGCCACGAATATTCCGGCCTTATTTCGGAACTCTCCATAAGTCTTCAGGCATGCGAGATGTATTTCCTTCCACAAGTCAGATCCCTTCTTCAACCCTGCCATTGCGGCAATCACCTTCGTGTCTTCACTCACTGGCTCTCTTTTGTCAAAACGTTCGAGGAATTTCTGATCTGATTCCTCCGCTTCCTGTACCAGATTTGCCAATCGGTGCTTCTGAGTGAAGCATGACGCCGCTCCCGAAAAGTGTGCTAAAAATTCCCAGCTCAGCTGCGCGAAAGAAGTTATTGATGCTGAGGGCATCGCTGTAAACCACCGATGTGCATGGTCTCCAAGTGAAAGAGGAAAATTTCTGCATTGGGTAGCATCAGACGCACCCATTGAGATCATATAATCTGTATATTTGGAGACGTGCACCTTCGGGTTAGAGCTTCCCTCGTACAGATTCATTGTCGGGTACTGAATCTTCGGCTGAATAGGTGCTGTTAAGATCGCGGATGATAGTGGTGATAGCGGGATCTGTAAAGATGACTCGCCCTCCGGGCGTAGAGCTATCTTGGCCTGAAGGTCCTCGATGACTTTCTTCATTGACAATAGGATTCCATCCGAGGTCTCAGTACGAGGACGTGGAGGTTGTTCCTCTCGCACATGGCGAGCGGAGACAGACGCTCGGTCGCTCTGATGAGACCTAGTTGGAACCCTTGTTGCCTTTTGCACACCTTCAGGTCCTAATCGCTCTAACGCCTGCCATTGTAGTCGTTCATGAATTGTCTGCTGCCTTTCTGGGTCCGCTTCCTGTACACGAGTTGGATGACGGGACACCGATATAGGCCGTCTGTATGACCCATCATCCCATTGCTCCGGATGCCTGCTCCGCGGACTGCTGTGACTTGACTCATCCACCACGCTCCTAGTCTGTCTGCCCTGTGGGCCCAACCGATCAGTTATTTTCTGCTTCCCTCGTTCATCTCGTCTTCTTCGTTGTTCGCTTTCAGCCTCAGCCTCGGGTTGACGCTGAACTGCCCGTTCAAGAACGGGTCTGGGTTCAGGTCGCATCCCAGAAGGACCGACGGTTTCTTGTTGCTGGTGTTGCTGTTGCTGCAATACCCTGCAAATGGCTGTCATACGAGAGATATCCTCTGGGCTTTGTAGGAAGGGAAACAATTTAGATAACCCTTCATATAGTTTTGTCCCACTTGGGTAGGCGGGACTCCTGTATGTTCCATCTATGGTAGATTATTGGTTGTGTCCTGAACTGCCGTTGATTGTTCAGGCATTGATGTTCTCCTGTTCTGATGATTGTTGTTCCTTTCATGCGATTTGACCCTTGGTTGAGAAACTTCCCTTGACATTTTACGTAATGTCAGCTCCTTTCCACTAAACAGCTGAACAGGTGAAATATCAGGTGAACAGGTAAAACAACAGGTGTGCAGGTGAAAAACAGGCGACCAGGTGGTGTTATTTCTTGAATAAAAGGCGAACAACTTGGTTTTTTTTCAAGAAATCAGGCGACCAGCTAGTGTTCCTTCAAACATTCAATCGACCAGCTTGTTTTCCTTCAAACATTCGAGCGAGCAGGTTGCAAAACTTCTTCCCGAATCCAAATTTTGCAATTTTTATTCCAGTATCCAAAAAAATCCAACAACCGAAGGTTTGGACCCTCCTTCTAGCGCCAAAATGTTAATGAAATCTTCGCAAAACAATTTTTCATGTGGCTTTTAACATGATTTCACTAACATTACGTTGAAGAAGCTTACTGGAACTTGCAAAACACAAATTCTGGAAAGATTTCGACAGAACTTCGTTATGGCAGCGAAAACTTGATTTTATTTCTGAAAAATGGCCTATTTATAGGCAAAAACACAAGCAGGTGGTGGCAAGGGTGTTGCCACGCTTAACAGGGTGTTGACACGTGTCCCTTACGTGTTAAAAGAGATAATTACAACAAAAAAATCGGCCAAAAATGATGAAAACACCGTTCTGGCGATCAGGTATGAAGGCGGCGAGCAGCTGATTATAAACATCATAGGAGGCGAGCAACAGGTTGGGCAAGCAGGTGAGCTGCTCGCCTCTTCCAAGAATTGCACTACCTGCTCACCACCTATTGCATATAGGCGGCGAGCAGCTCATTGTGGGCGAGCAGGTGCAGCTGCTCGTCTCCGGGTGAGCAGGTGCAGCTGCTCGTCTTCAGGTGAGCAGGTGCAGCTGCTCATCTCCGGGTGAGCAGGTGCAGCTGCTCACATCCGTTGAATTTGCACTGCTTCTTTCCTAATTTGTGCTCTTCATGTGATTCTTTCATCTTCTTTGCTGGTTTTCACTTGTTCCAGCTGCATCTTGGCTTCATTATTATGATCTTCTTGTCTTGGGTTTAATTCTCCTGGGACACGTCACCTGGGATTAAGTTAGTTACTTCCTTGAACATTTGGGTTAACTTATTTCATCAACAGAGATGACTTCTAATTATAGAGGACCAATTGAGACAAACGCTAATATTAAAATGACATATATACCATTTATTTTAGTTCTATTTATAACTATCATTTAACGATTTATATTATTACATTCAATGCTCCAGTACTTTATATCTTCATTGATGTTGACCTTCGATGCAGTCGGATTCGTATATCGAGAAGAATCTGATCCTTTTGAGGTTAACTATGGATCCGATAAGTTTTAATTCAGTGACAAAATTTAGACATAATATGAGATAATTTTTGTCACAACAGATATATCGTGTCAATTTCTAGCACAACAAAAAAATAACGTGGAAGCGAAAATTGTCTCCAATTCAACAAACATGATATTAAAAGTGACTTATACTGTCATTTTAATGCATGTTTTGAAACACTTAAAACAATTTCTAGCATAACTTTTTTTCAAATCTATCTCTTACAACTTTTTAGAGAAAGTTATTCTAAAAATTATTTTGTAGAATTCAAAATAGGTAAAATGTTGTGAATTTTGATGTAGTTGACCTTTAAAAGAGAATAATTTATTTTAAAGGAGATTCATGTAATAATAATAAAAAATGCAGGTAGTAAATTAGTAATTTTGGGAAGGTGGGGGCAGATGGGTCATTTCCGTATGTAAAAAACATGTATAAATAGGTGCGTGTTTGCTATTGTCGAAAAATGAATTATTTGTAATAAAAATTAAGAGAAAATGAGAGGGAGTGATCGGATTAACGGAGTTCTGCCGGACGAACTGATACTGGAAATATTCCGGCGTTTGGACACGAAGTCATGCCGCGACTCCTGCTCGCTGGTCTGCAAGCGGTGGCTCAGCCTTGAGCGCCTCGGCCGTGAAACTATACGAATCGGCGCCTCCGCTTCCCTGGAAGACCTCATCAAGGCGCTCAGCCGTTCCTTCCCCAATATTCGATGCGTGTTTGTGGACGAGAGCGTCTACGTGCCGCAGCCTGTAGAACAGGTAAAATTAGATCTCTAATTTTCGTTTACGCTTCCTTTACCTTGATTCTGATTTAATTTTCAGTTGGAGAATTTCACGTCGATTTGTGCGAATGAACTTTTTCATCTATAATTTTGTTGTTTAGCTGGAAATCCGTTGAATTAATTCCTTGGTTTAATTTTTTGAATTGGAGAAGACATTGGTTAAATTATTTAGGTGCTAGCTAAAGTATTGTTCAGCGGCAGGTGATATGAGTTTTGGTTCTTCCGGCGAGTATCATATTCAATTTGACATTAAAACGGCAACATGTACCAAGTTTATTTTTCACCCTTCTGAATCTATCTTCTGCATGTCAATGATAGCTTCTATCGATCCAGGTGAAAAGGCGTCGCACTGGTCGTCGTGCTCTTTCACGGGCCTGGTCTGCCGATGGGTTTGATCAAAATGTGTTTGGAGATGATTATGGGATGGGAACCTGCTGTTTGTCAGATTCTGGGCTGACAGCTGTGGGAGAGAGCTTTGCAAAACTTGAAAAGTTGAGCCTTATACGGTGCTCTAGCGTAAGGGACATAGGGCTAAAATCATTTGCTCAGAAATGCAGCACACTTAAATCTTTGGATTTACAGGTGATTATTAAAATTTTTAATTGAGGTTTTAGTTGACAAGGTCTATCACTAAGTTCTTCTAATGTCTTCTTCTTTAAGGGTTCCTATGTTGGAGATGAAGGTTTAGCTGCTGTAGGAGAATGCTGCAACTTTCTTCAGGATTTGAATTTGCGGTTTTGTGGGGGACTGACTGACACAGGACTGGTTCAGCTGGTCCTTGGCTGTGGGATGACTTTGAAATCACTTGGTGTTGCTGCTTGTGCAAAGATTACTGATGTCTCATTAGAAACAGTGGGATCTCATTGCAGATCTCTTGAATCTCTGTCACTGGACTCAGAATTCATCCACAATGAAGGCTTTCTTGCCGTGGCAAAAGGATGTCCAATGCTGAAAGTTCTGAAACTACAATGCCTAAATATTACGGATGATGCTTTAGAAGCTGTTGGTGTTTACTGTTTATCATTGGAGGTATTGGCTCTAAACGGTTTCCAGAGATTCACAGACAGGTATATTTTCTGTCTCTGGATACTTGGTCTATGTTGCTTATATTTGCTTTTCAGTATAGATACTTGGAACACCCTATTTTGCCATTCTTAAATTATAATCCTCAGTCTACTATCAGTGTCAATTAACTTTTATGCATCTGGTTTTAGTCTTACAATCTGTAAGTGAATAATAAGGCCGGGAAGACATATTTTCACTTATATAACGTGACTAAATTTATTTTTATTTGGCAGTAAATGGGTGTGCCAAATGAAATAAGCACCAAAGTTGAATTATTTGACAGTAACAGCCTTTGTACATCCTTTGATGAGCCTCATACATTCTTCCTTTACTGATTACCATTTCTTTGTGTTTGGAGGAGACTGTAAGAAAACTTAAGATATATTTTGTGGCTTACTTACAGTCTTTCCCGGATATGTTTACAGGAGCCTGTGTGCCATTGGGAAAGGCTGCAAAAAGTTGAAAACTCTTATGTTGACCGACTGCTACTTCTTAAGCAACAAGGGTTTAGATTGGATAGCTGTTGGGTGCTCAGAGCTTATGCATGTTGAAGTAAATGGCTGCCACAATATTGGAACTAATGGATTGAAGTCTATTGGAAAATTCTGCACGTAAGTGTTTGGCTTCCGTCTTGTCCGTTTGCCATTTGTTTTTGTTGTCTCTGTGTTACATGGTCCAAGGACTCAGATCAGCTTTTTCTTGGTTCGTTACTTCCTTGTACTTGCTTATTATTAAATTTGATTTTGACATTGGAATATCTGCAGCCGGCTCTCGGAATTATCTTTGCTGTACTGTCAACGGATAGGAAGTGATGCACTAAGTGAAATTGGTAAAGGATGTAAGTTCTTGCAAGCTGTTCACTTGGTTGATTGCTCAGCTGTTGGAGATGATTCCATATCTAGTATAGCTAAGGGGTGTAAGAACTTAAGGAAGCTGCATATTCGCCGATGTTATGAGGTGTCCTTTTCTTTTATGTGCCCTCATTTTCAACATATCATATGTGGAAGTTTTTTGTCCACGTAAAAATTGAGATGCATTAAATTAACATTCATATTTTATTTCATTTTCTAGGTGGGCAACAGTGGGTTAATTGCGGTTGGTCAAAACTGTAAATTTCTCACTGACCTCAGTCTGCGATTCTGCGACAGGTTAGAAATCCCCCTCTTTCCACTCTTCTTCCAGTCATGTATGTAATTCAACTTACTTGGATTTTCTTCTCTATAAGTTCGTAAGATAAAAGTATCTATCCGTCAAAATCATGCATGATTTTGACGGATAGATATTTTTATCTTACGAACCAAATATACCCTAAATTTATAATGCTGCAATTCAGTACTCATATGTGCAAAAGATGTTACTGGGGTGCTACTAAAAAAGATTTAGCGTTAACGTTAATACAGCAACGTCAAATAATTTTGAGAAATTGTGGTTGTGCATTTTCTGCTTCATTACGGGAAAAATAAAATGAATTTCTACCAATTTTAGGTTTAGCAACTATGCTATATCTGACTGAACTAGTGATGATATTAGATCTGATTTTGCCAATGCCGTTTTCCTTGGGAAACTGGTCCACTTTGACCTTATCTTGGACGTAATATTACCAGGATTGGAGATGCAGCACTAATTGCAATAGCTCAAGGCTGCTCTTTGCAGCATTTGAATGTAAGTGGCTGTCACGAAATCAGTGATGCTGGAATAATAGCTATTGCTAGAGGCAGCCCTCAACTGAGTTCTCTGGACATGAGTGTTCTTCAGGTTTGTCTTCAAACTTTCATCTCATAATTAATTAATGAAATTCATATTGCTGGAGAAAAACACTCTAAATCAATAAATCATTAGAAATATCAAGATAGTCTGATTTGCTTCTCATTCAATATGCAATGACATGGAGAAGGAGCATCATGGTTTTTTTGAGTACAAATTCATGCTGGAGGATTGACTTGTTTGCACATGAACATGCAATCAACATTTTCTGAATTTATTTCATATTTTGACAATTGAATTAAACCTGTTTTTTGTTTTTTCTCTCAGAATGTGGGGGACAATGTGATGATGGAGGTAGGCAAAGGATGCCCGTTACTCAAGGATGTTGAGATATCACACTGTCGCCGAATAACAGATACCGGTGTAGGTTATCTTTCAACGAAATGCACATTACTGGAATCGTGCCACATGGTTTATTGCCCCAACATCA
>JAPKLY010000025.1:792364-815290 GCA_026898435.1 Prunella vulgaris | reverse complement strand
GGGGGAGGGGAGAGAGAGATGGTGAACTTGTGGCGATTCTATGCCTGGTGGATTGTTGCTAGCATAGAATGCAAGGGACCTCGACTATGGCCGGACGCATTCTTACAGCTAGGAACTTACAAGTTGAAGATGAAGTCCGAACCATCACTATAAATTATGTGTCTGGTTATTTCCTTTAATTCAATAAAATTGTTATCCATGCTGGTAGTATCATAGTTTCCTTGGATTTGTTTGTCTATGTCGTATTAAACTGTTGGTAGTATTGGTACAAGTGTGGTAATTTCCTTCAATTCAATTATTATCCTTGTTGTATTTACATGTTGCCTGTTGGTAGTATTGGTAAGAAGGTAGATATTTCTGTATTTTATTAGTGATTTTATTCCTATTAATTGATTTTTTCATTACGTTTTACATTATTCCTATTACTTGATTTTTTCTATCACATCTATTATACTTTTTCACTTTTATTTTAATTCATATGTCTAAAAGCAATGAGCAATTTATTCCGACACAGAGAAAATATAAGGTGTGTTTTCAAACTCGAAAAGAAGTGTAAAATCATTTTTTTAAAAAAAATTGGATCTTACCAACTTAAAAAAAATAATTCTATATTTTTTTTAGAATTTGAAAACACACCCCTAAAATATCACGTTAACTTTAACTATATCAACATTTATGTTCAAGTTATTTTTGCACTCCAAGTGCAACATGATAATTATAGCTTTAGATGTAAAATAGACTGATCAAGGTTTAAAAAATAGACTGATCAAGGTTTAAATTCGACCAAAATGATCACGTGCTCACCTGTAAATATAAATTTATAAGCTCATCTCAAATATAATAAATTAATAATGATACATAAATAAATTTAAATAATTAATTAATTAATAATGAATCATTTATTTATGTATCGTTATCGCATTTGAGATAAACGTATATATTTATGGCCATCATAATCATATAATCATCTCCAACTTAAAAATTTGATAAGCCTTTTATTATGAGTTCCATTCGAACATTTTGATAAGTACACAAGACCGACAAGTCTAAAATCTGTACTCCATTTGCTCTTCTATATTCTCATTTGCATTTTTATCTTTTTTGAAAATTATT
Organism: Prunella vulgaris; assembly: GCA_026898435.1. NCBI lineage: Eukaryota > Viridiplantae > Streptophyta > Magnoliopsida > Lamiales > Lamiaceae > Prunella > Prunella vulgaris. Next base: position 814,177 of record JAPKLY010000025.1, on the reverse strand, counting down.
ATTGCTCACATTTTTATTCTTATTTTTAATAATTTTTACACTTTTTCTATTATTTTTTAATTTTTTTTATCACATTATTTATACTATAACTATTATTTTAACACTTGACTTAATTCTTGTGCCTTAAAGTAACAAGAAGCTTATACCGGATTGGATTTATTTTTATAAATTATTAAAAGTATTGAGGATTGTACTTATATTTACCCTTATTTTAGAAAATTATTATTTAATTCCAAAAGTATTGAAATCATTACTTGAATATTTTAAAATTTATTTAATAGCTTAACCTATGAATAAATGAAGTTTTTATTTTTCAACAATTTATGGGTCAATAAACAATATTCTACAATTAATGGGCCAGAATGTAATTACAAAACTAGTTAGCATATGCCGGCCCCCCCCCCCCTCCCCCCCCCCCCCAAAAAAAATAAAAAATTATTCATTTTATTTATATTGGAAAATGTCATCTCCGAATGAGTTCGTTTCTCTCTCTTCAAATCTCACTCATCTCTCAACAAGTAGAGAGACGCTACAAATTCAAACTTAAAAGGTCAAAAATGCCGAGTGGTTGCTACATCAGAGCTCTGTGGATTCTCAATAATCAAGATTTTGTTGTGTTCTCCAGGTACTCTATTTTTTTTTTCTGAATTTTGTGCCAAATCGTTGGATGAAAAGAAAAATCTGAAGTTATATTTGGATAATTGTATCAGGAAGTTTCCGGTGGTGGAGAAGCGGTGGCGGTCGGCCTGTGAGAAGGAAGGAGATGACAATTTTAAGTATCATCCAATGCCTAATGATTCGGAGTTGGCTGCTGCTTTCATTGACCGCAAAAAGCGGTTAGTTCAACCTTTTTTACTTGAATGGAAAATCCTTGTTTCATTTGTTCTCTTGAATTATGCGTTTCCTTAGCTCCATGTTTGCATTTTTGTTTGAAAAAATGTAAATCTGAACACTCGATCAACTGTGATGATGATTTTTTAATTTTTTTTTCATTTAATGATACTTAGGTTTTGTTTCATTTCATATGTATAATTCGAGCTTTTATTATTTGAGCATTCGCTATTGCTATCAACTATTCGAAAGCACACTAATTGGACATTCTTTTGCTGATGAGCAGAGACTTGATAGTTCTGGTTCACGTTTTCTTCAAATGCTAGACAGAGAGTCTAATTGATACCGGAAAAAGGAAATATGTAGATACTAAAGTTTTGGATACTAGCATAACATATTTATTTTAGGTCATATGCGTAACTATTCTGTTTCGTGGTTGTAGAAAATTACATTCTGATATCGGGATTATTAAGCATATGACCTTATTTTATGCTTGTATATAATAATCCATGCTATCAGAAGGTCATAATGTATGCATATATATATGTGTGTGTGTGTGTGGCTTCTATGTTTGTAACATTGGAGCGATTTATGACTTATGCGCACAAGTATTTTATATGTTATGTGTGGGGTATTTTTTTTTTTTATAAATCTAATGTTTGCTAAGTTTCATATTTGAGAAGGTATGATACTGAAACTAGAGAAGGCACATTTTCAGCATGTAACTTTTAGTAAGATTTACGTGGATCACTGGATCGTTGTTCATCTTTTTGATTTGTATATTAATGTTTCTCAGTTTTATGCATTTACATTTTCCTATCAAGGGAGCATAAACTCTACTATGTTTTCACTCTTCCTAATTCAGTTTCTTACTTGCCCCTATGTCTGTCACTATACAATAATATTTGTTGCTTGCTACCTTGTTTGTGATATGAGATCCTCCCGCAGGTTTTGATTCCGGGTGGGATATTTTTCTTTTCCCTCTCAGTGTGTGTCTCTCTTACATTTGACGGGAGGGGGAGGGGGAGGAGTAAATTATGTTTCCATTTCTCCTGAAATGTATACTATGCTAATTTTATGCAGTGCTTGTGCATTTTATCATTAATTCTGATGATTGACAATTGCATTGAACAAGGAAGGGAGGGGTCAGCTCGAGGCTTTGGCTTACGTCTAAGCCAATCTGTTAAAGGATCAGATTCATGGGTTGATGATCCAATCACGCGTCATATAATTAGTTTGTCCATCAGTAAAGAAGAGAAAGGGGAGAATAATTTCTTGTGGCCTCTAGTGTTACATATAAAGGGTCCTTATTCAATTCTTATGTTGCCTTTGGTTGAGCCTCATCATTTGAAATCTTATTCAAGGATGTGCAATAGATCAGACTGTGGGAGTGCTATTGGGGCAGATGAGAATCTATCCTCCCTCCTCATTGATCTTCCATCCATCACAGGGTATGGTAAGTTGTACTTTTACATTCTTGATAATGTCTTTTCTGTTTGCCATGCAATCCATTTGATTTAATGGATGTGAATATGTATGAATTTCTCTTTTTTGGTTATGCATGGATATATGTATCTCAAGTTTTAAATTTGTCTCACATAAAAAAGAGTGTATACATATGCCATCTGTCTTGCTATTCTATTTTAGATATTTTATGAATCAGTACAGTATATAACTCTAATGTATCTCCTGCAACTTTTACTGACTTAGAATAATTGGTCACCCTGTCAATTCCTTCACCATTGTTATCATCTCCCAGCTGTTCTATGCTGCCTCTTGATTGAAATTATCTTTTAACTCATGATTTGGTTCTGGTGTCAGCCATTCCAACCATCTCAAAATGTTCTTTGATAGTTTGCTTGTTTAAGCCTGTCAATTGTTTTCAATTCTTATGCTGACCAGTCCTTCATGAATTGGCTGACTTAGGGTGTTCACTGTCGCACAAACAATTGGAGACATTATACTTGGTGATGCAATAGAGCCAGAAGTAGTCGTTGCTGCATCCCCCTCAGTGGGAGGGTTGCTGGATTCTCTCACAGGTAGTATAGGAATTTCCGGCATCTCGGCAAGAGCAAAACCTGTAACTGCACCTGTTGCAGCATCCACTATTTCTGGAACAACTGGGACAGGAGCAGTTATGTCTGATGCTCCGAAGATGGGATCACGGCCCCTGGACAAGGATGTACTCAGGTCTTTCATCTGCAGTGCAATGCCCTTCGGTTGGTACTCCTTTCGGTGCTTTTTTGTTTCAGATTATGTTATTATCTTCCAATATAAATATTCTACTATATTTTTTATCATTCCTTCTTACTCCTTTTGTGAAGGCACTCCACTTGATCTTAGCTATTCAAATATTTCTGCCATCAAGACTACAGGATTTTCGCAAGCAGATATGCCTCCTGCAGACCGCAAGCAACCAGCTTGGAAGCCTTATCTTTACAGGGGGAAGCAGCGAATTTTGTTTACAATTCATGACACAGTCCATGCTGCAATGTATGATCGGGATGAGATCCCAGATAGCATAAAAATCTCTGGTCAAGTGAACTGTAGAGCAGAACTAGAGGGACTTCCCGATGTTTCTTTACCATTGACCTGGTTAGACACTGCCCGAGTTGAGTCATTAACCTTCCACCATTGTGCTCAAGTTCCAGAGCATGGTGGTGATAAACAGTCTATCACCTTTTCACCACCATTAGGGAATTTCATCTTAATGCATTATCAGGCGCTATGTTCTGTTGGACCACCCATAAAGGGGTTTTACCAGCTTTCAATGGTCTCAGAAAATGAAGGTGCATTTTTGTTTAAATTGAGCCTGATGGAAGGGTATAAATCTCCTGTAACAATCGAGTTCTGTACAGTGACCATGCCTTTTCCAAAGAGAAGGGTGGTTTCTTTCGATGGGACACCTTCAATTGGAACAGTTTCACATACTGACCGCTCAGTTGAGTGGAAGATAATAGCAAATCCTCGAAGTGTTTCTGGGAAAACCATTGAGACAACCTTTCCTGGAACCGTTAGATTTGCTCCACTCCAAGCCCAAAGATCGCCTTCATCGGCATATGCACTTATGGCTGATGAAGACAGTGATCTTGAATCGGAGTCCAATGGCAGCATGGCTAATGTTGAGGATTACATAACAGAGAAAATGAACAAGGATCTTCAAGTAGTTGATCTGGAAGATCCTTTTAGCTGGCAAGCATACAATTATGCCAAAGTATGTTATTTCCTCATTAAATTACTCTATCATCTTCTTTCACAGCCATCCAGAAGAAATCTGAAATTTTTTTCCCCTTCTAATAAGTACTCTTTCTTTTCCACTCATCAAACTTGTGAGATTATGATTGAATATCAGCATTTTCAGTAACCATGAACTTGTGAGGCCCCAGAGGCAATCTGCTCAACATCGAGAAATATGTCAGATCTATGCTTGACTAACACTTCAGGCCAATTTTTCTTTGTGATGCTAGCTGCTATTTTTTGCTGAGACATATATGCTATTAGCTTATATATAGTATTTGTAGTCCCATTTTTTTCTTGATATGGACCTTTTTTCGTGTTATCATTAACTCCTCGATCACAGGTTTCTTTCAAGATGACTGGACCTTCTTTGTCAGGAATGTCTATAGATCCTAAATCTGTAAGTCGTTGCAATTACAGTCACCCTTTTTGAGTTCAACAATGTCAATTGTTTAGGTGTTCAGCAGTAATTGCTCAATGCAGGTAAGCTTATTTCCAGCAGTTAAGGCACCTGTTGAAGTTTCAGCTCAGGTAATCTGAAATTATTTAGAGCCACCTTTTCAATTTGAACCTTTGTTGGTTTCATACTGGGTTGAGGGATTTGACCCCGTTGGCCTCAAAATATGCACTCTAAATCCCTCCTATTTCTTTTGGCTTCAATACCATGTATTAATGGATTTAAATCCACTACAAAATCTAATCATTTAAAATTAATCTTTTCCTGTTCACACTTCACCATTGTCTCCTCTCTCTCTCTCTCATAATATTATTCACATTTAATTTGAATCTCCGTCAACTCCAAACCCTGGATTTTAATCAGATGTTTTTTGAATCGATGCAACTATAAGTCCTTTCAGTTTGAAACTACTGGGATTTCAAACCCTTCAATCCATACACAACCCAAACATAATTTTACTAAGTATTAAGTGCATGCTAGCCAACTTCTGAATGTTTTCCTTTTTCATGTATGAATTCAATAGGCTACTTCTGGAGATTATATTTTGTGGAATACATTAGGAAAATGTCCTGTTGCTGCCACACCAAAAGTGTAGAAAACCAACTGCGAAATGCTCAAAACAAACTAAGATTGGATTAGCTGTGGAAATGATATTTCCCTACACTTGGGTCTGCACAACTGTGCTCTCCACAAAGATCTGCAGCAGCATGATGGGTTGGATTAGCACAAAAGGAGAGGTCAGTGAGTAATTTACGTCATTTTATACTTCCCCTTTTTCATTTCAAGATATTTAAATGTGTGGTTTGGGAAATCAATGCATATCGTTTTTGGTTAGATGGGAATGAGATGAAATTTTTCTTGAGCTCGACTTTGTTTGAACATATTTTGTTCTCCTTGATTGAATGCTGACAAAATTGGCTAGTTTTGGCAAATTAGATTACTGATGTTTTATGATCACAAATTACTGAATGATGACGACTTTTTGCATCTCTGTTGCATTATTTGCCTCATGTCGTATTTTGTTGGTAAAATTCCTTCCAAGCAGTACATTTTGTTTCATTAAAACTTCTCTTTTTGGGTTTTGTTTTTATTGAGTCCTGAAACTTTTGCTAGCGTTCAATGCTTCGTTGAAACGGATCTAGGTTTCCTGTTACATAATAATGTTTTGATGAAAGATGTTATATCATTGGAGATGAACCAGCTTATCAATATTTACTTTGTATACATCTTTTACCAAGTTTATCTTCCCTTCTTTTGATCTTCTACATTTTCTTCTAATTACATTTACGTGTGCAAGTGAGTCGTATCTGCTCGTGAATTACTCGTACTGGATTACTGAAAAAAAAAAGAGAGCATCTTGAATGTGATTGAATCGAGCTCAAGCTACTTGAGTAGTTCTAGAGCTCAGAATCACTGAGCTTGAGAAGCACACGAACCTATACATATTATAACTAGTTTAGCCTGAATTTATAAATAAAAATTCAAGTAAAATTCAAAGTGAGAAATGAGGCTCAAAACACCCCGACCTCTGTTGTAGCCTCCCACCACTTCCCACCCACAAATTGTCACCACTTATAAATAGGAGAGGCAGTGTTTGTAATAAATATACAAAAGATATAAAGCTTCATAAGTTGTAATAACATTCATTCTCTAAAAAAAAATTTGTACTAGAAAATTGATTTGCGGGGCAGTTACAAAGTTTACAATTTTTGAGTTTTATTACCATAAGGGGCAAGTGTGTAATTTTAAAATATTTGTACACTCATTCTGAATGTGTATATTTTATAATTTTTGCACACTTGTTCCTCTTTGCGATTTAAGAAGAAAGTGTGCCCCTCTTTATTCCCCCCAATTTGCTAGAATTTATTTATTTATACTAGGTTTTTTTTTTTTTTTAAAGTTTATACTAGTTATTAATAGTTATAAAACATGCTATGACTATTAGCATATATGTTGTGTAGCCAGGCTATCATACAACCGAGTAACAGAGGATGTGAAATTGCCAAATCTATGTTCGAATTTAAACAAATTAATTAAATCGCAATCGCATAATCCTCGGATCATTGCGAGAACCCACCCTACAATTCCTCTAAACACCATGTCTGTACAATAATTAAGGGGGGCAAAAAAAACTAAAGAATCTCTTTACAAATCTGCATCAGATGAACACATTCAAAAAGAGTTATCTAATTACACAATTAGGTTGTGTGTTCATCCGCGAGAGAGTTTCCAAACATTACCAATTAACAGTCTATCAATTCACCCCAATTGAATATCATGCCTCGCTCCATCCTCATCTGTCTAATGCAGTTTGGACGTGCGATCATACTGGTGCTATTCCTCTAGTGCAACTCTAGATGAGCGATATAGATCGTACGGGGCCCACAAGTAGTCGACCGTGCATGGTCTTCTAGAGTCCAACCTTAGCCATGGTTTGCCCTTCCCACTCCAATGCAAGAGACTTATAGGGCCAGGGTGGAGCCCCCTACACTTCCCTTCCAAGTTATCACCCCCCAAACCATGTTGGTTCCATCTATGATCAACTTCTTTGATATTTCCTGTAAAACCGGTTAGGCTTAGAGTTTCTTATTTGGAATCATATTTTATGTCATATCTATAAATGCACATGTTAATTGATGATATTATTAGTTATTCATTTCATTTGATTGGACCAAAATTTGGTAAGTTATGAAATTAAAGCTAAAAGTCCCAAAATGTTTTAGTTTTTATGGAAAAGTTATTAGTTGTGGGACGAAGTTGAATTTTAACTCGTAAATATCCAACCTGCAAAAATAAGTAAAATCGGGGGCAACGATCCGAGATGATAAATCCTCCTCTGCTTCTGAACGTCCATCCATTCTTCCACTTTCTGGGTGTACCCTCCTTTTCTCCAACGATCAACGTCCACCACCATCACGCCCGTGTTGAAATAACAAGGTCGTCGCCCCTCGAACACCGATGCTAACTTCACATCCTTCCAAAATGTATTCGTAAAATAGCTCGTGAAGTTTGCATGGCAATACTCCGGTGCCGCCAACACCTTTTGGCCTAAATCCACCCTCCAAAGCTTCGCAACATCGTCGACGACGATAACATCAGAATCCAAATATATCACGCGTTTCACGTCCTCCGGCAAGATATCAGACATGTAGATTCTAGCGTAGTTCAATGGCTGGTCGAGAGCCTGTCGAATTGATTTCGATATTTTTCCGCGTACTCTATCGGGATCAAACCTATACATTTTGAATTTGAGATACGGGAAGGTGGAATTGATCAAGGCGAAGAATTGGGAGTCGAGGTGAACGGAGAGAAAGTGGAAAGATACGTTTTCCGGGCACGTGGAGTGTTGTAAGATTGATAGCACGGCGGCCATTGTGCCTCGAATGTAGTTTGTGTCGAGCGGCATGACGATGTGGATAGTTTGGTCTTCGCCGGAGGTGCATGTGGCGCCATTGCGGAAGGCGGGGGCCTCCCTGAAGGTAGGGAGGACGATGGAGGGGATTGTTGGTTTTGGGGTGGTGTGGTGGCGGATGGCGGCCGCGGTGGGGAGGAGGAGGGACAAGAGACTTAGGAGAGAGACTAGAGAAGAGGAGGACCTCCGGAGGGCCATCCTCGAAAATAAATTAGGATAGATTTGCTTGTTTTTTTTTTTTTCTTTTTTTTATATATTTTTAAAAAAAAGATTATGATGGGAGATGATTTATTTTGCAAAGAATTAGAGAAGTATTAGAGGTAGGGAGAAATGAGTTTTGATGGTATTTAAAGAGGGGGTTGTGAAGAATTGTAGGAGAGGAAGAAAATTTGGACTCCTGGTTTTTGACTCAAAGACTGGTTGATATTTGATTGGACAAAGAAAATGATATTTGTCCTTTTTCTTTAATGCAACAAGTGGAAAAAGTATTGCAAAAGGAATAAATTAAGTAAAAGAAAAGAAGAATTGATTACAAGTACAAAATGTTCTTAACTCAATTAAAGAAATTATTACTAAATATTTCTTATGCTCTATGTACGTCTATTATATATTTCCTTCATAATTAAAATCTTAGAAGGTGAAAATATGATAAAATCACAAAGCCACTTTAGTAAACAAATTCATGTTGAATTAAGAAAAATGATTCTCTTTACAATACTAATTCGTTGATTTGCAAGAATGCCAACATGTGAGTAAATCATCTACAAAAGTTGGAAGTTCAACCCTAGGAAAACTATCAAAGGATCGACATGCTCTAGTTAAAATATGAACCACGATATTAGCATTACAACTAACATGGTAAAAATGAAATGTGATAAATCACGAAAAATCTTCCCACGTTCATCAACATAAATGGTAAAAATGAAATGTTGTTTCCCAAGTTTTTTTATTAGCAAAACTTGAAATTTATTCAATAAGAAAAAAAGAAGTATAAAAAATACTCTCAAGTTCAATATTTACTAAACTAGCAATTTATAATCATTTTCAGGTTTGCTAACCAATCAGAATATGAAAAATTTTAAGCAATTTAAGCCATATACATAACACCAGCTTAAAAAAGTCGCTTTGGTATCATCTACAACTTTGTTTAAAAAAAAAAAAAATTATTTCTAAAGATCATTGCATTTTTTTTTCTTTCTGACAACACCCACGCTATGCACAACCAAATAGCAGTTCAATGGATTTGTCTTTCTTCCATCTTAAATAGTATTTATGCTCATCAACTTTAAAAGCAGATGAGAATGTAACCCAACAATTTAAAGTATTCCATCCATATTTGGGGAGACACGTCACACTCAAAGAAGAAGTGCCTCTCCATTTCCTCTAAACCATCACATAAGACACAATTTATGTTGTTGTGTTCAAGCATTTCAAATTTACGATCGTGCAATTCTTTCCTCCACCTTAAATTCCAACTCCATTTCTCCCCTTCACAAACACCATCGACTCGATGAAACTATCATTGTCTAAGCTAAGGTGAAATATCCTAGAAAATCTAGATTTAAAAGACATCCCCCCTCCAATGGTCCTCTCAAAAGCGAATACATGTACTGTTCCCAATGACTCTCACAACTCTATCTCTAAACCAACCTCCTGACTCTCCCCAAGGATATATCCACGATGTCAACCTCGACTTGGCTCAAAATATAAAATATCTCCTTCTCCCAACACTCCAAATTTTGACTCTGATTCTCACTCACAAGCTATTTTATTCAGATGAAAAAATGTCAAATCCACTTCCCCATTAAAGCTATGTTAAAAAGTTCTAAATCCTTCACCCCAAGTCCACCCCTATTTTTTGTGTTGTATATAGCTTTCCACTCTACCTAAGCATTTCTTTTGTATTCTCTCTGCCCCCAAAAGAAAATTTCGCTGCAATTGTACAGTTTTGCTCAAAGTTTTTTTTGGAATTTTATAGAAGGAAAGATAATAAGTTGGTATAGAGGCTAAAACCGAGTTTAATAAGATAATTCTTCCTCCCAGAGAAACTTTGTTGTTCTTCTATCATCGTAATCTAGTTCTGATTTTTGTTACCACACCCTTCCACACTGTAATTTTTTTACTACTGCTGCCTACTTTGATGCCCAAGTAAGTGAATGGCGTCTTCCCCACTTCACAACCCAAGATATCAGCTAGCTCTTGTAATTTGCCTCCTTCAACATTGATCCCATAAAGACAACATTTGTTGAAGTCAACTTTCAATCCCGATAACAATTCCATATTTCTTAGCACTTTTCTCATTGTCCACGCATTTTCTCCCTTTGCAAACTCTATAAAAATTGTGTCCTCTCATATTGTAGATGAGACACTCTTATGTGAAGTAGCAATTTGGAGGTTTATGCCATAAATTGCAATTTTCGACACTTTTCTTGCTTGTTACCACTACACTAAACAAGTCCATTGGTATGGTTAATCTGGACTTGTGATTGAGTGCATTCATCATTATAAAAGAAGTAATCTTCACATCATCCGAATTCCTATAGCGATTCAACCTCTCGACTACAGGTAGAACATATCATAGACATGTCGATACCTTTGTTTCGAAGTCTAGCCTTAACTGGTAGCCATACACACTTGTGGGAGCGATACGATACGATACGAGTTCGTAAATACGAATTAAAAAAAAATTAGGGTTCGATTCGTTAAGAATACGTTTGTTTATTTATATTTTATTATATAAAATTCCTAAAAAAATATAGAAAAAATTATAAAATGGTTCACAAAATTGACAAAAATTACAAATTGTTCTGTGCAGAAAAAAATTGCACTTCTGGGCGAATATTGTGAACCAATTTGTAAATATAGTCAAATGTATATAATTCATATTTTCTCTCACCTTAAACTTAAGCATATTCAATGATGACTAGGTCTCTTGTAAACCCGAGTTTACATGAACTCGTATCACTATTATTTATATATCCTATCACTGTTATAAAAATATACTTAATTTTTAAACAGTGATAGTATATATGCATAACAATGATAGTGAATCTACGTAACAGTGATAATGTACACACGTAACAGTGATAATTAATAAATTGAGTTCACCGTGAACTCGAGTTCATGCAAGTTTTTGTCTTCAATGATTTATTATAGTTATGTAAGAAAATAGTATCAACTAAAGTTCCATTTGCTCAATGCATAAGTCATGATAGTGAATTCATTCCAAATAAGTGTCACATTATTAATTTAAATTATATGATATAATAAACTTTAATTGAAATAGCATATTAATGACTAACAAGTAGGATTTGCGCAGCAGATTCGATAATTCGCCACATGGTAGTCGAATTTGCCACGTGAAGCATTCGTTACTTGAATTCAAGAATCACACTCTTTTTAGAGAATAAGCGCGATGCATCATAATAATTTTAGAAAGAAGAAGTCGTGCATCAATAAGTAGAAGCCACCATGACTTTGCATCACCATAAAACCATATAGCTCATGGATTCGTTTCGAAAGTTTGCAACACCAGTGTTAAAATATGAAAATTATGAAAAAATGAATTTTTTTCCCCAAGTTCTCGCCTAAAAAATGGAAAGTTACAAAAAAAGTTCCATCAAATTCCAAAAGTTTATGATTTTTCTCGACAGTTTTCTTCCCAGAATTGGGTGGTGTATGAGAACTGAACAAAGTGAGGGGAATGGGGGTAATTTTGACGTTTTATAGTGCATTAAAACAATAAGAATGATTTGTGGGTGTAGTTACTGAAAATGTGAGTGCAAGGCCTTATTATACTGACCTTTTTAATGGGGCTTTGTATGCATGTATTGGCCCAGTTTATTCAGATGAATACACTATCTTCTGTTTGAAGCTTTTTCTTTTTTTAATTTTTCACTTTTTGACTTATTTTTTCTGTATATAGTGAAAATTGAAAAAAATCAATTTTTTTTTTTAAATTGTCTAAATTTTATAAGAGTAGTATTTTTTTTAACTAGTTTGACTAGTGCAAGTAACCTGGGTCCTAATTAGATAATTAAGGTGAATGAGCCCAACAAAGTGGCAAATGGGCTTGAACACTTTCTTCTTTTAATGGCAATATTAATGACTTAATTAAAAGAATAGATTATAATATATCTCACTTCACGATATTGATTAGATACGTACTTTATGATGAAATTTGTGTACTAGGGTAGTACACTTCCGAGTATGTATCATCCAACTTATAATTGTAAGCATATCAACAAATTTAAAAGAATAATAAAATAAAATGATGTAATGATTGATCCCATTTTGTAATTCATGCATGCAAACTTTTTTGTTCTAAGCCCTAAAGACCTTAATCATAATGTTTGCCCCATTAATTTGCTTAATCTGATTCTAATCAATTAAATTGTCGGTAGGAGAGAATTTAATATGATATTTGAGAGATGAAGTTGCAAACTAATGCAATTATTTTCCCTAAAAATAAAACGAAGAATTTAACGGGTAACAATGAAATTACTTGGTCTTTATGAGAGTAAGAAAATCACCATATGTTTGTGATGGTATGTTCTTCATTTATATACAAAAATTACAGTTAATTTCCATTAATGGTGGAGATAATATTTGGACTAACTACGCGCTAACTGGTAAACCTACAAAAAATGTAATTAAAGTTTCAAATCAGTCTGTATTTAATTTATTTTTATCTTCAATATCCCCTGCAAGCGTTGCGTGGGATGTAAGCTAACACAAAGCTTGGACCGCAGAAACTAAAAAATAGGTCGAGGAAGAGCCTTTGTGAAGATATCTGCCAACTGTAAATGAGATGGAATGAAATGATTCGGAATTTTTTCAGATGAAACCATTTCTCGGACAAAATGATAATGCACATATGTGCTTGGCCCGTTTACGTGAAACCGGGTTCTGACCTAAGAAGATAACACTCTTATTATCGCATAGTAATAGAGGACAGGACTGTGGTAAGACTTTCAGTTCACCAAGTAGATTTGTTAGCCAAACCAGTTCTGCTGCTGCATTTGCTATTGCTTGATATTCGGATTCACAACTTGATCGAGCGACAGTGGATTGTTTTTTATCACTCCATGAGACAAGGTTGCCTCCCAAAAATATTGAGTGGCCGTATGTCGATTGGCGAGTGCCAATACATCGTGCCCAATCAACATCTGAATAACCTATAATAGAGTAATCAGGACGTCGAATAAATGACAAACCAAAATGCAGTGTACACTTAACGTAACGAAGAATTTTTTTTACAGCAAGGAAATGATTGAAGAAATTGACTAACGAGGTTGACCGAGAAGGAAAGATCTGGTCTAGTGATAGTAAGATACAGAAGGGCTCCGACCAGGGAACAATACAAAGTCGGTTCATGGAAAGAAGATCCACTACTTGTTAGCATGCCACCTACATGTAAAGGAGTGTGAGTTGATTTTGAATCGAGCATATTTGCCTCACTTTAAGATGTCTCGAGCATACTTGGCCTGTCCGACAAACAAACCACAGGATGTGTAAGAAACCTCGAGGCTTAAGAAATAATTTAGATTTCCCAGGTCCTTTATAACAAATTCCTGACGTGTTAGATCAATAAACTTTTGAAGTATAGAATTGTCATTTCCTGTAACAATTATATCATCAACATATAACAACAAATAAAGAACCGAATTATTGCGATGAAAGAAGAATAATGAAGAATTAGAGCGGTTTTGACAAAATCCGAGGGTAAATAGATAAGCGCTGAATGCTGAAACCAGACAAGGGGTGCCTGACGTAATCCGTATAGTACTTTCTTTAGACGACATACAAGATTAGAGAAGCAGGAGTTGATAAAACCCGAAGGTTGAGCCATAAAAACTGGTTTAGAAAGAATGCCATTAAGAAATGTATTTTTTTATATCAAGCTGACAAAGAAACCAACCGTGATGAACCGAGAGACTTAGAATAACCCGTACAGCGGTTGACTTGACAACGGGACTAAAGTGTGATGGAAATCCAAACCAGGAATTTGTGTGAAACCTTGGGCCACAAGTCGGGCCTTGTATCACTCAATAGTACCATTGATATGTATTTTGTGCGAAATACCCATTTAGATCCAACAATGTTACTATCAGAAGGTCGAGGAACGAGATCCCAAGTGTTGTTCTGGTGAAGGGTATCAATTTCTTCTTGTATAGCAGCGAGCCAGTGTGGAGATTTTGCAGCAGATTTAAATCCACAAGGCTCTGAAGAGGTGAAAAGAGAGGTTAAAAGAGTAGTAGATGCCAAACCAATAGGAAGACTCCAGCTCGGGCACAAGTGATCATGTGATGTCCCGAAGTTGAACAGGTCGAGGAATTGGAGCTTCAAAGCGTTCAGGCTCAGCAGGAGGTGATGCAGGATGCTCAACAACAATTTCAGGTTTAGGGGGTGCCAAAGATATAGGATCATCCTCAAGAATACGAAGCTGTGGAGTAAGGGATTGCACAGGCCAGTTGGTACCTTGCAACGAAGGCGAAGCATGCGATGGTACTGCGAAAGTATATGGAATATCCATAAATGTTGAGAGATCCAAGGCAGAATGTGACTTCGATGACGACCCTGAAGATTCAGAGAAAGGAAATTCGTGTTCATTGAATTGAGCATGGCGAGTTGTACTAACCCGAGATAAGATAGGGTCAAAACAGTGAAAACCCTTATAAAAGCTACTGTAACCTAGAAAAATGTAGGGACGTCTTCATGGTTCAAGATTTGTTGTTGCATAATCACGTAAATATGGATATACACGACAACTGAATGACTTAAAATTTGCATAGTTAGGCACAATTAAAAAAAGTATCTAAAATGGGGATTTATCATAAAGAACAGAGGAGGGGATCCTGTTAATAATAAACACCGAAATAGCAAATGCAAGTAATTCAAACATTCAAAATGAAAATATCTTAATTCATCAATCCAAACATACTATTTAATTTATAAATAACAATATCTAGAATATAATCTTGATTAATCTATCTTGAATTATTTATTTTATCCATTAAATTAGGGCAAAGTTTTGTATGAAAATAGTAAATGATAAGTTTTTCATGAACCGGTTTTAAAGTATCAAACATTTAACCAGATATTTAAAAAATCTCATCAAATTTATAAAATTGGGATCAATGATATTATGTTATGCTACATTTGTCTTACAGGAATTTGCACACTTTCCTTATTTGGATGTCCCACACAAATTTGCACACTACTAAAAAAAAAATTTAATTTACGTGTACACTCACAAATCTATACACATATTTACAATTCTTAAAAAATGTACCGTCCCGTAGGTAGTAAATTCCCACGGGGGAGGAAATAATTGTTATATATTTTATTGACCTCAAACTTTTGAAACACATGATAAATATTTTACTCCCTCTGTCCCAGAGGAACTTGCAAGTTTTTCTTTTCGGGACGTCCCAGAGGAACCTGCAGACCCAAAAAAGGAAACCCTTTTATAAACTTCACCCTCACAATATCTACATATTTACACAAAATGCCATTACTTTTTCACTTTTTGGGTCCACATTACACTCAATCCAACTAACTTTTTCACTTTTTACATAAAATTTTACCAAATTAACCCTCAAAACACTACTTTTTTTACTTTATTCTACTTTTTTCTTAATTTGTGTGCCCCTCCTTCCTTGCAAATTGCTCTGGAACGGAGGGAGTAATAAATTTAACCAAATATTTAATATTTTAATATAATATCATAATAAACTTATCATAAACTATTTTCACATGATACCTACGACGAGACCTTAATAAATACAATCAATCCACAAAATTTCAACCTCTATTTTCTGTAAAAACATCTTGTGATTTACTCATCTACTATTCTACTCTAGAAGCTGCAAATGATGGATATTCCGTACACCAAATATAATATATATATATATATTCAAGAAAAGAAAATGTTGCTGAACAAGGGTCGATGGTTGGGGTGAATTTGGTTTAGAAAAGTAGGCCAATAGATTGAGGTAACTTTTAAAACAGGGCAGAGGGTTTGGAGCAGAGGGAACATGATGGCCTCCATGCTTACAAATCCATGCCTGCCCCCCTCTCTCTCCCCCCTCTCTCTCTCATCAATCATCAAACCCTTTCAAAAAGTAACTAATTGCTGGTTCTTGAATCTCTTGGAACTTGGGACTCTTCTTTCTTCCAAATCTTTGGTCTATATATTTAAATATATGTATGTATGCTCTCTTTCTCTCTCTAGAAAGTGTCTACGATTTCTTGATCATCATGTAATTCTAAGTTTATTACGTTATGCCATAATCAAATCACCACGAATCACACCATGTTTATGTCAGCACCATGTATATATGTACGTAAATTAAATTGAGATTTTATGATGTCTAATAATTAATTACGTGTGTAATGTTGAATATTTAAATTAATTAGAGTTAATGTTTTGGTCTTTTTCTCTATAATGTGTCCAATTTTGATCCTTTTAAATTATATAAAAAGTTTTCCAAATTTCTTTTATTATGAACAAAACAAATTGATAAAGGATAATAAAACTTACTCCCTCCGTCTCGCTATAAGTTGTTCGTTGCTTTTGGGCACACGAAGTATAAGTGATGTGATGAAAAAAGTGAAAAACTATAAGTGATGTGATGGAGAAAAGTGAAAAAGTAATTGAAATAGTGTAAAAAGTATTGAAAATAATAATAAATAAGTGAATAGTAGTTTCCAAAAAAGGTAAAAAAACAATGAGCAACATATAGTGGAACGGACGGAAATGACAACATGAGCAACTTATAGTGGAACAGAGGGAGTATAAGATTGTGAAATAAATTATACACACATATAAAACAGATAATTAGGTATTCAAAAATAAATTATACTACGAAATTACCTTGAAATTATACAAATCTTGTAAGGGCCACTTACATATTGATTCAAAAAAGTTACTATATTTATAAATTGATTCAAAAAATTTGCACGGTAGTTTTATATTTTTTGTTGTTGTATGGAACACATA
Source organism: Prunella vulgaris (assembly GCA_026898435.1). Classification (NCBI taxonomy): domain Eukaryota; kingdom Viridiplantae; phylum Streptophyta; class Magnoliopsida; order Lamiales; family Lamiaceae; genus Prunella; species Prunella vulgaris. The sequence continues at coordinate 797,236 of JAPKLY010000025.1, read as the reverse complement.
TGTAATTTTTATTAATTTCTTGAACTATAGTGTACTTTTCCTATCTTCTTGTAAATTGCATGCAGTGGACCCCAGCAATTGAAATTAATGTTGACATCCATTAACAAATTAAAGTGAAATTGAATGGAACTGTGGGATTAAGAGAGAGAGAGAGAGAGAGAGAGAGGGGGAAATGATGATTTGCGTGGAGCAATCAACTGTTAGATTCTTGCTAAGATACAATTAATTCCAATTTAAAAATAAATTGAAAAAAAAAAAAAAGGGTTTGGAGAGAATGATGCAGCGTGTAAGGGTTTTCATCCACTTAGACAAAATCTTCTTGTTTGAAGGGCTCGAGGAATATATAGTGATGACTACTGCAACCTATACATACACAAACATGCACATGTATTTGTATATATAATTAAGCTTGAATTTAACACCAAATCATATGCACGAATTTATATAGATTTGCGTACATGTTTCAATTATGTCACCACATTTTAATTATATTCAGTGATGCAAATGGCGGTCGCCTAGGCGCTTGGCGGCACCCGGCCGCTGACGCCTAGGCCTTGGCGATGAAAAATGGCGGACGGCAGATTTAGGCGGCGCCCTCGGCGGTGACATGATTATGGCAGGTTCGGCGGGTTTGGTGGATTTTTGGATTTTTTTTTAAAGTTATGTTTATGACTTTATTTTTAGAAGCATGAAGGAGGCCTACTTTTGACGGATTTTTAAAATTTAAAGTCTATATTTAATATTTATTAAATAAACTAATAACTAAACTAATTTAAACTAAAGTAATACTTATAGTCTTATACTAATAACTATTAACTAATATTAAACTATTAATTATGTTTTATTTTAAGTTTACTATTTATTGTGAAATGTATATATTTATTAGAAAAAATTAATATTAGTAGATTTTTTTTTAAAATAATTAGAAATATATTAAAAAACCTTGGCGCCGCCTAGGCGGCCTTGGCGCTTGAAGGTGGTCGGTCGCCCGCCGACCGCCGAATGCCATTTACACCCTTGATTATATTACAACACATATATTAATTATATTAATCTACGGTCCTCTATCTCTTTATCTTAATCTTTATGGTCCAATCTCGTATTTATTCAAATTTCGCCAGTAGAATTCTAATTGATTAGAAAATGCATAAAATACCACTATTTTAATCCTCTATTATTTGATTTATCTAATTAATCTCTTATCTATTAAAATTTGCCATTCCAACCTAATTTACGCATTTTATTTCGTGCTTAGCATGTCACATGAAAAAATAATCACAATATAGGCTTCAACCAAAAAAAAACAAGTGCACATGAGATCAAAATGGTCATGTTTGTAGTCTTTTTCAACCAATTATGACCTAACTGATAAAATTTAAATACATATAGGATTAAATTTATTTAACACATAAATTGAGGACTATTTTAATAAAGTAAAAAATATAAAAGATGAATTTGATTTAAATCCCAGAAGAAACATATATACAATATTATGTATTTAAACAATTATGGTGTTTAATAATATATACATCTTTAGGCTAGAGTATTACATGTGCATATATATATCCATATATACATGTATTATTACCATATGAAATAAGGTATCAATTACCATCTTATAATTCCTTAACAAAATTTCTGACTCCGTCACTATACAAATGTAGTGACACACACATTTGTTGGGATAGAAGAAAAAGTATATATAGAAGATTATATAAGCACTTGAAAGTGTGCTAACATGTGTTGTTTGGTCTCAAAATGTATACATTTTGAATAGAATAAGTTTTTGGCAAGTAAGAACAATGATTAGGGTTATGGGGTCTCTCCAAAGAACCATAATCTAAAAGATTCATTAGTGCACCAATTTGTGCAGAGAATAGATAGGTGGGAGGATTACCAACAATTGACTGCTGCCTAAAATTATATATGGACCAACTCATAAATATCCCTATGATCCTACGGCATAAACAAATCGAATGGAGTTAAACAAAGTATAGATCAAATTCTGAGTTGGTTTTACTTAATTTGAAAGAGCTTCAATGAAATTTAACATGATGTGTTTAATTTATCTTTAATTTTATGGGGATTAACACCAAAATCGTCCCATATCTTTTTCACTTTTTCGATTTGATCCCATAACTATGTAATATGTCAATTTAGTCCCGTAACAATTCAAATCTAATCAAAACAGTCCCAAGTTACCGGAAATTACATAAACCGACATCGTTTTATTCATGTGCCGTGTGAGACAATTCCGCCAGAAAATATAATACGTGAGTAAAATGACGTCGTTTTATGTCATTTCCGGCGACTTGAGACTATTTTGGTTAGATTTGAATTGTGTTATGGGACTAAATTGAAACATTACATAGTTATGGGTCCAAATCAAAAAAGTTGAAAAATTATGGACCGATTTTGGTATTAATCCCAATTTTATGTGTGTGTATATATATACACATAATAATTATTTTATATATAAAGCTTGAGCTCGTGTTTAATTTAAAATTGAGCAAGTATCTTGTGCACCAAGTGTACCGTGTAACTCAAGTTCATTTTTAAAAAGTTACACAAAATATATTGAAAAAGATACACATATTATTATTGAATTTTTTTTTAAAACTACACTTTTTAGTAATAAATGGTGCAACTTTTTAAAAAATACATTTAAGCTGCACGCTGCACCTGGTGCATAGTAAGGCTTTAAGATTTAGATAATAGAAGAAAATCAGTGAGTTTCGTATGCACGAGTTACTTTGGTACAAGAGTAAAATATGCAGATTAATATAACTAAAAATGTGATAACTATAATTAAAATATGTAGGCTAATATAAGTGATATAATTGAAAATGTGAAATAAATTAATATAATTGAAATATATATGGTTTTAGAATTTATACACACCTAATGTATACAAGACTTGGTGCCTGTTTTGAAAATTTTAAAACAGCTTCTAGAATAGTTTTTTTTTTTAAAGTTATCTCTCACAATTTATGAAAAAAAAAGGCTATTCTAAAAGTTGTTTTGTAGAGTTTCAAAATATTAATTAGTTACTGCAACTTAAAACGTATACTTATAAACCCCTAATAAGTATATTTTTATGGTGTCAAAATTTATAAGTATATTGTTTTACCCTTTCCTTTTCCCTATTAGTTACTATGGGGCAAAACCCGAAATGAATTATCTATTATAACATAAAATTTGAACCTGAAAAAGACTTAGATAAAAATAGCTGTGAACTTTTGGCAAGAACACCACAACAAAGTTAAAGGACCAAATTCGAAGAACACAAACCAAAATGAAAATGCACAAGAATTTACGTGGTTCGATCGTAAAGATCTATATCCACGGATGAAGCGCCCTTATTCCACTAATCAATCGAAAGAATTGATACAAGTACATGAAGAATCGAATGGAAATTAATTTCTGCAACTTATGAACCCTAATTTTGCAATGAAATTTGATGAACTCTCAATCAACCAACCAACAGAACGCGAACTTCTATGATTCTTATATAAATGGGACGGTTATTAGATTGCGCTCAATGCCCAATAGGTCTCAAGTGTCGATGCTTGCAACTGCTCTTCAATTTTGGAGAAGAATCCATTCAAAACCGTCGCATCCAACTTCTGTTTTCATAACAGACTGAAATTTCATAACTGCCGGTTCGGTTGGACTGACTTTATTTTGATTGGCTCCGGTTCTTGCTAAAAACGACCGGTTCTTGAGTAAGTAAGACCGGTTCTGAGATCACCATCTTCAAGAGATAATTTTCACATCACAAAGTATCACTTAGGCATTCGAATAGTATCATAGCTTTATTTATCATTCAATCTCACTTGTTTTGTACTTTCAACAATTCTCCACCTCAAACCAAGTGAGATAGAGCACCTCATCATTCTTCTTCATAGCTGTCATTAAGGTACATCCCATGATTGCACCTTGATCAGATCAAGACAATAATTAAACTTAGAACTTGGAACCACCTTTGTTAGGAAGTCAGCTGCATTGTCATTTGTGTGAACTTTCTGCACTTTGACCAGCTTCTTGTCAACCACATCTCTTACAAAATGTAATCTCACATCAATGTGCTTAGACCTCTCATGGAAAACCTGATGTTTGGTCAAATGTATAGTGCTTTGGTTATCACATTGTACTGCAACCTCTTTCTGTTTGATCCCAAATTCCTTTAGCATTCCCTTAAGCCACATTGTTTCTTTGATTGCTTCTGTCATGTCAATATACTCAGCTTCTATTGTAGAGAGAGCTACTATAGATTGAAGCACAGCCCTCCAACTTATTGCATTTCCAAACAAAGTGAAGACATATCCAGTGAGTGATTTTCTTGTGTCAATGCTTCCTGCAAAATCTGCATCCACATACCCTTGAAGTGGTTGTTTGCCATCTGTTCTTTCAAATAGAAGTCCCAGGCTTGATGTCCCCTTTAGGTATCTTAGAATCCACTTGAGAGCATCCCAATGTAGCCTTCCTGGATTAGACATGAATCTACTTGCTAGACTGATAGCATGTGCAAGATCAGGTCTTGAACAAACCATGGCATACATTATGCTCCCAACAGCATTTGAGTAAGGTATCTTACTCATCAGTTCTCTCTTACCACTGTCTTTGGGACTTTGTTCAGAGGATAGCTTAAAATGTTGGCCAAGTGGAGTTGTGGCAGGTTTAGACTGTTGCATGTTGAACCTCTTGAGAACCTTCTCAATGTATTCCTTTTGTGTGAGCAATAGCCTGCCATTTTCCTTATCTATGATAATCTCCATTCCCAGAATTCTCTTTGCCACTCCTAGATCCTTCATGTCAAAAGTAGATGATGCGAAAGGAAAATTTAGATTACCGATTGAGCCAATATCTTTA